>JAPPUR010000040.1:0-277964 GCA_027569015.1 Ascodesmis sphaerospora | reverse complement strand
TATAGTTATTAAATAAAGAAATTTAAAAAAAATAAAAATAATTAATAAAAAAAATAAAAAAAATAAAAGGTATTTAAAGAGTTTTAAAAAAATAAAGTAATATTAAAAAAAAAAAAAAAATAAAAAAATATAAAAATTATAAAAAGTATAAAAATAATACTTAATTAAATAATTAATTAAAAAAATAATAAAAAAATAATTATAATAAAAAGATCTTAAAAAAAAAAGTAAATTATTATATCTAAGGTAATAAAGCCTAATATATATAAAAATATAACTTCTTAGCTTAATTACTAAGTAAGCTACTTAATATAAGAGTTATTAAGCTAAAAATATAAAATTAATATTAAAAACCTATAAGGGCCCTTAGGTTTTTAATATAAAGAAAAAAAAATAAAAAAAGTTTTTTTATATAATATTATAATTATTAAAATTTTTAATAAATTTAAGTTTTTATTTTATAAAAGATATAAAAATTATTTAATTAAATATATTACTCGCGGCCTAAGATATCTTAGATATTATCTAAGAAAAATAAGATATAATAAGAGATAATTATAATATTATTTATAATATTTTAAATATTATATTTAAAATTTAATATATTATAAAAAGTAATATTAACTTAGGCCTCCTTAAATAATATAATAAAAAAATAATAAAAAAATAATAAAAAGATTAATAATTAAAAAAAAATAAATTAATTAATTAAAAATAATTATAAGTAAATACCTAGGCGCCTTAAAAGTTAAAAAGAAATAATAAAAAGCGCCTTATTATATTACCTATAGAAAACTTACCTCTCTTTAAAAAAAAAGGTATTACTTAAATAATAAACCTTTTTAAAACTTAGCCTTATTAGCCATTTTATTAAAATTAGGTTTTTATATTACTAAGAGAAGCTTATAATCTTATACCTTAGAGCTATTTTAAGAAGGATATATATAAGAAATCTAGGGATAAGATATTTAATTTAATTAATTAAGTCTAACCTTATTAAACCTTTTTTTTAATATTTTTCTCTCTTATAAAAATTAATTTAAAGGCCCTTTATTAATAGACTTTAGTTAATACTTAGGTAAAAACTCTTATTTATAAGACTTTTAATATTATATATAATTAATATATTTCTTATTTATAAAACTATTAATTAAGATATAAATTAAGAAAAAATAAAAAATATATTTTTAATTTTAATTAATATTAATTAAAGAAAACTAATAGTATTAATAATAAAAGATAAAATTATAATAATTAAAAAAAAGTAATTTTAAAAGCTTTTTAATACTTAAAATAAATAATTAATTACTTAAAGAATTCCTTATAAAGATAAATAAAGTCTATAAGGATATAAATAAGCTAAAAGGCATAGTTTAAAATTAATAAAATAAGAGCTTTAATAATAGTATTAACCTAATTATAATTTTAAAAGAAATACCTTATAATAGCCTTTAAATTCTCTTAATTAATATTATTAAAGGTAAGCTTAATATAAAATAAGTAATTATCTTAATTTAAAATAAAATAAAAATAAATCTAAACCTTAAAATATTTATAAACTTATTTAATTATTTAATTAAAAAGAATATTAAGAGTAATAAAGATAAAAAAACTAGCCTTATAAAAATTAATAGCCTTTGCTTTAATAAAAATTACTTTAAGTTTATTATAATTATTTTATAAAAAAAAGAGATATTTTTTTAGAAATTAAAATAAAAAAGCTAAAAATAAAAAACCTTTTTAATATTAAAAAAGATATTTTATTACTTAGTAATTAAAATCTTAAAAAGAATTTATATAAATAAAATAAATTAATTAATTAAAAAATATAATTAAGAAAATAAAAATTAAAAAAAAAATATAAAAATATAAAATATTTAAGTATTATATATATAAAAAGTAAGAAAATATAAAAAAAAAAGTTTTTAAGATTTTTTATAATAAAATATAATTTATAATTATTATTTATAAATATTAAGAGAGGCTAATAAGCTTTTTATAATAAAATAATTTTTTTTATATTTTTTTTTTTAAATATTCCCTTACTTTTAAACTAGTAGGTATAAGTATTAATAAGCTTTTATTTATTTAATTAATTAAAATATTATATTTTTTATATATATATATTATATTATTAAATACTAAAATAAATAAAACCTATAAATATATTAAACTCTTAAAATAATATTATTTATACTTTATATCTTAATAAACCTTTTTAAATATATATAAAAAAAAAATAACTTTTTTAATTACTAAGATTAATTATATTAAAGGTATAAAAAGCTTTTTTAAGAAATATAAACTACTTATAAGTATAATAAAAAGGTTATATAATAATAAATAATTATTTTTTTTAAACTTAAAATAAATTAAACTATTTAGGCCTTAATACCTTTAATTACTTTTACTTTAATAATCTTAGTAATTTAATTAAATTAAAGCTAAATAAAAATAAATTTACTTAAAATTATTTTATAAACTTAGCTTATAATTTAACCTAAGGGGAATATATAAAATATTTTTAAGATTTATATTAAAACTTAAAAAATAAAAATAAAAAAATACTTTATAATAACTCTTTCTTAGTTATATTATAAGTATTAAAAAATAAGTTATAAAAGGTTATTATTATTATATACTTTAAGATTTAAAATTAATAAGAAATAATTAAAATTAAACTCTAAGTATCTTAAACTTATATATTTCTTTTTAAGTAATTATAAAAGGATTAATACTATATAAACTAGGGATTTAAAGGGTTTAAAAAATAATATAAAGCTTATTATAAGTAAAGGTTTTATATTAGCTTAATTTTTTATATATATAATAAATATTTTATATCTTTTATTTAAAATTAATAAAAAAATAACTTTTATTATTTTAATTTTATAATATATCATTAAATAATTAAAGTAAAAAATATAGCCCTAGCTTAATAAAAATACCTTATAAAATTAAAATAACCCTTTAAGTTTAACTTTTATATAATCTCTTTAACTTTATAATAAAAAAAATAAAAATATAAGCTTATTTATTTTTTTTACCTCTTTTTAACCCTTTAAGGCTTAATTAATATAATATATATTAAACTTAAAATAATTTTTTTTTATAACCTTAAAAAAAAATAAAAAGAAATTAAAATTAATTATTTTATTTTATTTATTAATTAGAAATTAGTTATTAAATAATAAAATAAAAAAAAAAGGCCTTATGGTATTAAATATAATAATAATTAAATAAGCTTAAAGAGATTTATTAAATTATTATTATTAATAAACTTAGAATTAAAAATAAGTATTTTAAGAAATAAGTCTTATATATTTAAATTAAGATATAAAAATCTTTTTATACTTATTTAATTAATTATATACCTCTTAAGCTTTATAATTTAATTCTTATAAATTAGCTCTATATTAACCTAAGAGGGTATATAATTATTAATATTAAAGAAATTAATTATATTAATAATTAGCAAAATAATTACTTAATTAACCCCCTTTTAATCTTAGCTAATATACAAGTAATAATTCCTTTAAGTATTAAACCTTTTATAATTATATTAACTAGGGCTATATTTTTTAATCTCTTTTTAAATATAATTAAATAATATATTAATAATAAAATTAAAATTAAAAATAACTTTTTAATTTATATAACTAAAAAAGTAATAATATATATAATAAATAAATAAGATAAATAAGTAAATAAGATATTTTTCTTTACCCCTAAGATTAAAAATTATTATAAAAGTATTATAAATTATTTAATTAATTAAAATTACTTATTATATTTTTCCCTAGATATCTTAATTATTACCTAATAAGTCCTTATATTATACCTAGGCTTACTATATATACTATAGCGCTAAATACCTAGTTTAATTAACCTCCCTTAATTATTATTTCTTAATAATTTAGCTATTACCTATATATTTATATCTATTTAATTAATTATTTATTTTCTTTTTTTTATTATTATTATTCCTTTTTTTTATAGCTAGGTTTTTTTTATTTTTTAATATTAACTTAATATTATATTTATTTCTTAAAGGTTTTTATTCTTAATAATTAATAAAGTAACTTAATATATAATTACCTTTATTTCTTTTTTAAGAGACCTTAGGGCTTTAAGGATTAACTCTAAAGAGTTATTTTAATATCTTTTAATCTATTTTTTAAGGTATTTAAACTAAGATTAAGCCTTAAGTATAATCTTTAGGGTCTTTAAAGCCTAAGAGGTTAATAATTTAATTACTTTCTTAATTAATATTAGTATTTATAGTTATATATTAAGCTTTAAGATTATAATTTCTAGGTTAAAAAAAATAAAATTAATTCTTTTAAAAGCCCCCTTAATATTTCTTTTTATTATAATAGCCTTATATATAATATAGAAAATTAAAAAGAACTTAATCTTTAAAATATAAGTTATAAAGTATTTAATTAATTACTTTATTTCTTAATTATAAGCTTATTTTAATATATTAAAGTACTTAATATTAAGTAATTAAAGTAAATAAAAAAAATAAAATAATATATAAAACTAAATAATTTTTTTTTTTTTATAATATCTCTTAAATTTAATAAATTAATAACTTTTATAGCTATTAAGGATTAAGAGATAATAAAAACTAATTAATTAATTAGTTATATATTAGTTAAAATACTTAAGTTACTTAAGATTAGTCTTATTATTAATCTAGCTATTTTAAGTTATTATAATAGCCTAATTACCTAAGAAGTTATTTTCTTAGTATTAATTAGCGAGGTAATATTAACTTATATTAATAATAAATAGCTAAATTACTTAGTTTTTTATATTAATTACTTAAATAACTATAATTTATTCTTAGTTTTTAGGCTATATTAATTTTAGCTTTAAATACCTTTTTATACCTATAATAATTATTTTATTTATAATTATATTTATAAAAAAGCTAATCTTATTAAAGTTATAAATATTATCTAATTAGATATTATACTTTATAATTATATTTACTATAAGCTAAAATTAATTATAAATAATTATTAAGTCTTTATATTTAGCTCTCTAATAATTATATTTATAAAAAAAATATATTTTAAGCTCTTAGTATTACTTAATAAAATTATAAGCCTAATATATACTAATTAGTAATATATCGCGGTTAATAAGTAATTAATTAATTATATCTTTTATATTATAAAGCTAAGGGGGAAATTCTTATAAATCTAAGTTAAAAATAAAATAAATAAATATTTATTCCTTTAGATTAGATAGCTAATATAATTTCTAAATAATATCGCATCGAGATTAAATACCTTATTGCTAGCCCTAAAGCTTTATATAATAAATATTATATATCTCTATAGCGCGCTAAAGGCTTAGTTTTAAGTTATTTTAAAGGGCTTAAAGGGTAAGAAAGATTTTAGCCTTAATATTTAAGCTAGATATCTTTTTTAGTAATAAATTAATTAATTAAATAGAGATAATATAAGTTAAGGGATTTTTATCTTATTTACTTATTTATCTTACTTATTTATTATATATATTATTAGATTTTAATAATTCTAAGGGAAAAAAAAACTTATTATAAAATTAATAAATTTTATCTCTAAAAGTAATAAAAATAAATTTATAACCCTAGGACCCTCTTAATTAATTAATTAGCTAATAGTTTTATTAAGGCCTATAAGTTTATTATTTTTAAATATTTTAAAATAAAGTTATTTTTTATTAATTAATAAGTTAAAATTTAAATCTTTTTTTTTTAGAAAATAATAAAAGTTAAAGGAAAAAAAAGCTATATTAATAATATTTAAGAAAATAATAATAAATTATAACTAAGGTAAGATAAGAGATAAGTACTTATATATTATAAAAAAAAGCTTAAAGGTCTAAGGAGTTAAGGACTTTAATTATTTAATTTATAAAAGTAATAAAGACTTAGCTATAACTAAGAAAAGAATTAAATTAAGTATAAAAATTATATTAATTAACTTAAGTTTAAAGAGTTAGCTTAAAGAGATTAAATATTAGCTTATATAATAACTTTTAACTAAGAATTATATTATTTATTTTTTATTTAAAATAATAAAGCTATTATAATAAAATAAAATATTAATTATTATTACTTAGTTATAAATACTAAGAGTAATAATAAAAAAAAGTAAAAATAAAAAAATAAAGAAATAATAAAAAAGCTAAGATATATAATTAAATAATTTATTATATTTAAATAAAAAATAAATATATTATATAAAAGGTAAAAGCTAAGATATAAATTATAGGTTTTTTTTTAATAAGACTTCTTAAGAGCTATAAGGGTAGGTATTAAAGCCTTATAAAGAGCTATAAGTTAGGGGGAAAATATATTAACTTATTTTTAATTATAAAGTAATTTTATATATAAAAAAGAAAAATTAGGGCTAAAGGCTTAATTTTATTATTACTTTTTTATAAGCCTTAATAAAAGGACTTTTAAGCTCTTTTATAAGTTATATTATTATTATAATTAGTTAATTAATTACTCTTATTATTTTATATTATAATTACCTTATAAGAAAATATATAAGATCTTTTATTTAAAAAGTCCTTAAAAAAGTTATATTATATATAAATCTTATTAGTTTATATAATTTAATATATTTTAATTTTTTAATAAATTACTTTAAAAAAAATAATTTTAAAACTCTTAATTATTAAACTTATAATTATAAAAAATTAAAAAATAAAAATTATAAAATTTATAAATAATAGAAGGGAAGTAATTAAAGTAAAAAAAATAAGTAATACTCTTAGTCTCTATAAAGAGCTAATTAGCTAAATAAGAAATTATAAATTAATAAAAGTAAGTTATAAGATAGATAATAGTATAAAATAAAAAGCTAGCTTTTAATTAATAGTTTTTATATTTATAATACTTAAGTATATATTTAATATAAAAAGAAAAATTATTTTAAGAAAAAGCTATTTTTTTATAATTAATTACTTAGACCCTCTTAGTCTAACTTAAATAAGAGTTATTTTATTAAATAGCTCTTTTCTAAAGCTATCTAATTATATAAAATATACCTAAATTAAATAAGATTTAACTAAGTTATAATATAAAAAAGATAAAACTTATAGGGTTTTAAATTTTAGATATTAGAAACTAAATAAGAAATACCTATATAAAAAGGCTAGATTTAATAGAGTTATTAGGCTTTAGATTAACTCCTATATCTAGGTTATATAACTTATTTTATAGGGCTAAAATAACTTAAAAGAAAAGTTTATATAACTTTATAATATCTTATTTATTTAAGTAGCTATAGCTTAAATAAGCATAGTATTAAAAGGCACTAAGAATATATTATAAGATAGTAAATTATTAAGCTTATAACTTATAAGTTAAATCTTTTAAAATTATTTATATAAAAGACCTTTTTTATAAAAGTCTTTAATAATAATACTATAAAAGTATATTAATTCTTAGCTTATTTAGTAATTAAAAAAGTAATTAATATTTTATTAATACTATATAAAGCATAGCTAGCTAAATTTAATATTAATATATAATATCTTAGATATTATAATACTTAAGATATAAGGTTTAAAGTATTAAATAAGAAATATATTTTAATTATTATTATAAAATAATATCTTATTCCTTAGCGCTTTAGCTTAGCTAGTATTTAATTAAGAGATATAATACTAGTATTATATATTAATATAATTTATTATAATTAATAATAATATATTATTAGTAATACTAGTAGTAATTAGAGATAGTATAGCTTAGTTAAAAGGCTATAAGGCTAGGGGGGGGAGGTATTAATATTATAAGTAGCGCCTTATTATTAATTATATCTTAATATAACTATACTTAGCTTATCTAGTAATATTAATAATAAAGAAACTTAGAGAAAATAAGTCTTTTTATACTTACTTAAATATATATATTTTTTATAGTAATAAGACTAAGATTATATTAAACTTTTATTATTTAATAAGTTAAAGTACTTATAGCTTTTTAATACTAAAAAAATAAATATAAAGTATTTTATAAATACTTAGAGTAAAAGCTTATTATAAATTAATAAAGAGATTTCTTAATATACCCTCTTCTTTACTATTAATATTTATTTTAGCCCTTTTTATATTATATTAAAAAATAAATAAAAATTACTTTTTTTCTTAATACTTTTATATTAAATATCTTTTAGAGAAATATAAATCTCTATAAGGTATTAATTTACTAATATAATATTACTTATACCTTATATATTTTAATAAAATATAATAAATATATTTTATAATATTAACTTTTTATTTATTAAAAATAATTTTACCTTACCTTTAATATTAAGATCTTAACCTTTAATACCTAGACCTAAACCCTTTTAATTACCTTAATATTATATATATAGCCCCTTAAATAAATAAACTTTACTTTAATAATAAGCTATAATTTATTAATTTTTTTAAAATTTTTATCTTACTTTAGTAATATTATAAAAATATTAGTCTTAAACTTATAAGGAACTTAATTAACTAAGAGTAAGAGCTTAGAGTTTCCCCCTCCTTAGATATAATAAAACCTTTATATTTTATAAAATAAGATATACCTTAATATATAAGATATCTATATAAGACCTAAAACTATAAGATTAAGTAAGAGAGAAATATTAAATAATATTATAATATTAAGTATATTATAATATATAATACCCCTAGGGACTATAAGACCTAGAAGAAAATAATATTTAAGTATTATTATTATACCTATATAAGATAAGCTATAAGGACTATAAGATAAATATATTATATATTAATAAATCTCTATAGATTATTTAAAAATAATATAATAATATTATATTAAGAGGAACTCTTATAACCCTAAGAGTAAGAAAATAAGATATAACCTATACCTAAGATTATTAATATACTTATTATATATAAGGATATAACTCCTTATAAGTTTAAGTAAACCCCTTAAGTAATATTAATAATTATAAGAGTTTAAAGATATTACTTCTAAGACTACTTAGGATTTTAAGAAATAAATAATAACTTTAAATATAAATTTTAAAAAATATTAATAAAACTTAAAGATATTATTAATAGCCTTAGTCTAGAGATTATAAGTATATTAAAGAGACTTAATAAGATTAATTTAATATATTAAATCCCTAAATAATATTATAAATTATAATATATATAAATATAAGGTCTAAGATTTTAAAAATTCTTAAGAAATTTAAGGTTTTAAGTTATAATTACTTATAACTTAAAATCCTTAATTATTTACTTTAAGATAAATTAAAAAATTAATTTAAAATATAATATTTTAAAAAAATCTAATTTTTAGCTTATTATACTTAGTAAAAGGCTAAAACTTAAGTTTTTTTTCTTAACTTTTATCTTATAAATATCTTAGCTTTATTAATAATATTCCTAAGATATATACTAAGGTTTTAAAAGTAAGATATATTATTAAAATACCTTAGAAATACTTATATTAAGGCTTACTTAGATTTTTTAGCTCTTATATTTTGAAAATATTTTTATAATAAATTTCTATTAATAATATTTTTTTTCTCTTTAAATAAATTATTAATATATCTCTTACTTTTTAAAAGTATTAAGAAAATTAATAATATATTTATTTAAGTTATTAAATATATTAAAGGGGATATTAAAAAAAGATTAAATTAATAAAAAAAAGAAATTTATTCTTAAAAGCTAGAGTTAAAGGTAAGTAAATCTTTTTATATATTAGGCTACTAAGGACTAATAAGTATTAAAGGTTTATAAATATAAAAGAAATAATAATTCCCTTAAGAAAACTTAGAGAAAATAAGCTATACCTAAGAGAGAGGAAAATAAAATATATTAATAAGATTTAAACTTTACCTTATTTTCTTTATTCTTTATTTTATTACCTATAAACCTAGTATAATAATCCTAGGTTTCTCCTAAGTATATATATATCCCTGCTTTTAATATATTATATTTTATTAATTATTTATTTTTTTTCTCTCTAGAGGATTTATTTTTAAGCCTTTTATATCTTACTTATTCTTAAGTAAACCCTATTTATAATTTATAATACTCTTAGCTAATAATACTTATTATCTTTAAATATAAAGATTTAATTTATAAGAAAATATAATATTATTAGCCTTTCCTTAAATTAAAGATTTATAATTAATTATTAATATTAATTATTATTATATTTTTACTTTTATTTTCTTAGATATCTCTTATATTTTATATACTTAAATTAAAATCCCCTAGGTTACTTTTTTTATTATAAATTAATTTCTTATTAATTAAATTTACTTTATTAAAAACTTTAATAATAAATACCCCTAGAATTACTTTAATAATATTACTACTAATATAATAATTGTATAACTAAATATTAATATAAAAGATATTATTTCTAAGAAAGTATTTTATATAAGCTTAATAAGACTAATTATATAATAATTTTATAACTTTAAGCTAACTAAGAAGTCTTAAGATAAAATTAAAATAATATTTTATAAAAAGTTTAAAGGCAAAGATTTAATAATAAAGAATTTATTAATTACTAAGGTATATAGATTTAAGCGGGACTATAATAAAACTTTATTTTTTTACCTTAAATATATTAAGAAATTATATTATAAGCTTAGAGGGCCCTATTAATAAACTCTTTTTATTAATTTAATTCTTTAAATAAATAATAATAATAAAAATCTTTAATTATAAAAATATATTTAAAATTATATTTATATTAATAAAAAGTAAAATAAATTAATTATTACCCCTTAATTTACCTTTAATAATATTTATAATATAATATAAAAATATTATTTCTTAACCTCTAAGAAGTTAATTTTAAATAAAAAGAACTTATTATTAATTAATAAAATAAATTTAATATATTTATAGCTCTATTAATAAGAGATAATTACTAAACTTATATAATATATAAAAGATTATATTATTATTATTAGTAAATACTTAGATTAAATAAAAAATTACTAAACTTAAGTCCTTCTCTTAATAATATATTTTAAGGATATTTATTTTTTTTACCTTAATATTACCTTACTTAATTCTTATCTTATATAATAAAATACTTAAAATAATAATTTAAATTTCTTTTAAAATTTTAAGTATAAAAAGTAAAAATATATAAGATATAATTACCTCTAAAGGAATTAATTTAATTATATTAAGTATAATTAATAATAAGAAAAATAAATTACTAATTAAGAAAAACTTTATTACTAATATATAAAATAGCTTATTTAATTAATTAATATAATAACTATAAAAATAATAATATAATTTAATAAAATAAATTTTAAATTATTACTAGGGTATTAATTTATTTTATTTTTAAGATAACCCTTAGAGATTATTTATTATTAAACTAAGAGTAATCTAATTAAATTAGAAATACTTAATATAATTTAAACTAAACCTAGGAATTATTACTTATTTATTATAATAATAATATATAATAAAAAGAATTAAAAACCTAAGAAAACTTTAAGATTATATAATCTTAATAAAATTAAGAAATATAAGGAATTAATAAGACTTATAAATAAAAATATCTTATAAAAAGTTAAGTTAAAAGTATAAAAAGAATTAAAAAACCTTTATATTAAATATTAGCCCCCCTAAGTAAAAGACTTAAAGGATATATTATTATTACTATAAGTAAAGGATATAATTATAATAATCCTTATAATAAACCGAGATAAGCTTATAATAAAATACCTTTTAGATATAAAGTTTTAAAAATTATTACTTTAATTAAGGCTATATTTAAAGAAAATAAGGTATTATACCCTAATAGAGGTAATCTAAGAATTATTAGTAAAGAAAAGAAAATTATAATATATTTTAAAGAAAATTAAAGCTATAAAGAAATATAACTTATTTAACTTTAAGTTAAAGTAATACTTAAAAAATACCTTTATTACTTTAAGTATCCTTTAAGTATTATAAATTATACCCTCTATAAAATAATAATTATTATAATTAATATAATATTATTAAAAGATTAAGAGTAATTAAGCTAAGGATATAATATTATCCCTAGTATTACTATTTAAAGACTTTATAATAATAAAAATAGCTAAGAATCTAAGTAACCTTATATATAGATATATTATAAAAAAAAATATTACCTTAACCTAGGATTAATTAACTAAATAAATTACCTTATTATTTATTAAAATATTATTACTTTAAAGGATTTTATTTTTAATACTTTAAGATTTATAAAAGGCTAAATTAAGGGAATATAATATTTAATTAATATATAACTTTAATTAATTTTAAATAATAAATAATTAAGTTTAAAAGGCAATAAGTTATATATACCTAAGAGTAATAATAAGTAATATCTTAGTAATAATTAAAGTATATATACTAGGGTATTATAATAATTAGGATATATTTATTAGCTACCCTTAGTTATAATAAATAAAAGTAATTAAGGATTATTATAATAATAAACTAATAGTAAAAGGCAATAAGGGATATTACTAAGTAATTCTTATTTTTTTTAAACTTAATCTCTTTAAGCCTAATAACCCTAATTAATCTAGAGAATTAATATACCTAAAATCTATAGTAAAGTTTAATAATAAAAAAGAAATTATTTTTATAAATAATAATTTACTTATTTTAAAAGAGGTTAAGGATATTCTTAGAGTTAAGAGGTAAGATTTTTATTAAGGCTAATAAGGCCTATTAATCTTTAAGAAACTAATAGCTATAAGAAGAAATATTAAGCCTTACTTATAATAAGTAAAAAGCTATTAAGTTTTATTTAAAATATAATCTAAAAATTAAAATAAAGATATAAATAATATAATAAACCCTTATTATTATTTATTTTTTTATAAGAAAAAAAGTAATAATATTTTAAATTAATTTAATATATAATACCTTTAGTCTTCTTAACCTTTAAGCTTAATTATTATAGATTTACCCCTAGATTAAACCTTATTAAAAATTATTATTTAAGGCCTTTAAGACTTTATATAATATTACTTAATAAAACTCTTAATATATTAGAGCTAATTATTATTTAATAAATATATTACTATTAATATTATTAATAATTTTATATATCTTATATATCTTATTATAAGATTTAAGCTTAAAGATTACTTATTAGATATATTATACTCTTAAGTAACTAAGAGGATAATACCTATAAAATTAAATAATAAATTAATTACTTTAGATTTAAGTATTAATAAGATATATAAGAACTTATTTTATAGGGAATTTTTTTAAATATAAGACTTTATAGTTTCTTTTTAATTAGTCTTAATAATAAGGGAAATAAAAAAAGTTTAAACTAAGATAAATATATTTAATAAAATCCCTTATATTAAAATATATTTAAATTTTATTATTATAAAACTTATTTTTTCTTATTATAGCTAATACTTAGCGCCCCTAGAGGGATACTTAGGTATATTAATATTACTAGGGATAATAAGATCTTAGAGATTAAAGCTATTTTTTATATTTTTAGGCTTAAAGTTAAAAACCTCTCTTAATTAAAACTTATTTATATTATTTATTTTTAATTTTAATTAATTAATATTATTATATTTTAAACTTACTTATAGGTATAAATTAAGACTAGTAATTACCTCTTTTATTAAGCCTTATTAAAAAAGAATATTAATATATAACTTTATAAAACTTAGAGATAATATAAATAAGACTTTAATAAATAAGTAAACTCTTTAATTAAAACTAAGGTAAGGGGAAATAAAATATAAAATTATTTTTATTACTTAAAAACCTTATTATAACTTATTATAAAAACTTTAAATTAAAAGGTTAATTAATAATACTTAATAACTCTAGATATTTTACTAAGATCTTAATTAATTTTATTAAAAGTTTAATTATATTATTAAAAATAAATTACCTATAAACTTTTATATTTTATTAAAAGCTTATTATAAATATTAATATAAATTCTCGCGAAATACTATTATTATATTTTACCTCTTTAATTAATATATTAAAGAGATATTTTTTTATAATTAATTATTACCTTAGATAATATTAAAATAAAGAAAATACTAAGGAATAATAAAGAGAGATTTTAATAATTAATAAAATAAAATCTTAGGGGTTTAAGGCCTATTAAGACCCTAAGAGCTAAATAAAAAGAAAGAAATAAATAATATTATATTATAAGGTATTAAGAGATATAAATATATTAAGAGAATAAAATATAGAGATATTATATTATTAAAGGGATAATACTTTAATATCTTAGAGATAAAATACTTAGATAATATTATAATAAATATTAATATAACTCCCTAAGAATTTATATTAAATACTTAGATAGCTTATAATAAAAAGGAGATTATATTAGGGATATAAGATATAAGGCTACCTTAATTAAAAGAGATTAAAAAAGATAATAAATATAATAAAAAGGAGATAATAATAAATATTATAAGAAAAAATAATATATATTACTTAAATTAAGAAATTATAAGTATAATATTAAGAATTATAAGCGCTTAAGATATATCTCTTAGGATAAATAAAGATAATAAAAAATAATAAGATATATTTATTTACTAAGGGATAATAATTCTTAGTAAATATAATAAATAAAGTTATTTTAAGGGGTAATAATAATATAAAAGTCTTCTTAGAAGTTAACTTAGTAAAAAAGGGACCTTAAGATAAATATAAAAAAATTAAATAGGCCTTAGATATACCTTATTTACTTATAGGTAAAGGGAATAACTTTAAATTAAAACCTTATAAATCCTTAGGGTTTATAATACTAATAGGCTATTTTTATTTAAATACTTTATAAATTCTCTTATTATAAATTTATATAAAAAACTTAAAATCTAAGCTTAATCCCTTAAAAGTTTAAAAAAATACTTATTTTTTATTAATTTATTAAGGATTTATTAAAAATAATTATTTCTTAATTTACTAACTTTATAATTATATTAAGTAATATAGCTATAATATTAAATTAGTAAATATTAATTATAAGACTTTATTATATTTATTAGAATTATTTTATAATATATATTAAAAATATATAAATTATAAACTTAATATAATATTATATTTCTCTTATATTAAGAACTAAACCCTTATAATATTACTCTTAAAGATATAATAAAAAAAAAACTAATAATAAATTATTTTTTTATTATAAAAAGAGTAAAACTTATATCTTAGGGTATATCCCTATTTAGAGCTAATATTAATTTTATTTTAAAAGTTATACTTAGTAATATTAAGGTAATATATAATTACTATTAGCTTAATAAATCTATAAAAAAGTTAATTTACCCTTATTATAACTTAGAAACTAATTTTAATTTTATTTATTATAAATACCCTAAGGTATTTTCTTAAATAAATATTTTAAATAATTTTTAAAATATATTAATTTACTTATTAAATTAATATAAAATAAGATTTATTATACTTTATAGCTAGTTTTAATATAATAATATATTATAGGGATTAATTAATTTATTAAATATTTATATAAGATTTAAAGATTTAATATTTAAGTATTTTTTCTTAAAAGATAATATTAAACTCCCTTTAATCCTAAGATACCTAAAGGAGCTAATTATTATTTTTTTCATATATATTAATAATTATAATATTACTTTTAAGACTTTTAAAGCTTATTTTAAGTTTTTATAAAAATATTACTTTCTTAGAGTAATATAAATATTTATTTATTTATTAAGGAAAAAAACTAAATTATTTATAATAAAAGTAAACTTCTTAAAATGTACTCTTAGTTAAGAGGGGATTTAGTTATTTATTAAATACTAAGATAAGTTTATTATATTAATAAAATATCTTAAGTAATATTTACTATAAGCCTAAGAGGATATATAAGTTTTATTATATTTAATATTATTTATTTATAAGTTTATACCTAGGAGGGTAAACCTAATATTATAAGTAAAATAAGCTTTTTTCTTAGAGGTTAAGAAAAGAATTAAAAATAATAAACTCTTTATATTAATAAAAGAGGTAAAATAAGATATATCCCTCTAAGATAATAATATTATTAAAGCCTTATAATAAATATATTATTATATATAAAATAATATTATATATAAAGTAAGATTTAATACTTAATTTTACTTATTTATTAATACTTTAGAGATTAATATTAAGGGCGCTTTATTATAGCTTAATAATTATAACCCTAGAGATAAGATTATAAAATATAACTTTAATAAGACTAAAGTTATTATATAGATCTCTAAGAGATTAGTTAGACTAGAGAGCTAATAAATTATATTAAAAAAAGAAATACTTATTATTATATATAAATTAAAGAAATAAAAATAACTTATTAATTTAATTATAAGTATATTATAGACTTTATAATAAACTTAGGCTAATTTTATAAAAAGGTTATAAAATAAATTAATATACTTAGTAAATTTTATATAAAGTATATTTATTAACTTAATACTAATAAAGTAATATAACTTATTAATAAAATATTATAGCTTTTTAATTTTTTTAAGAGGATATTATAATAATAAAATATTAGCTAAGTTTTAAAGTATTATATAAGATATTAATCTTAGTAAATAGCCCTTACTTAGATTTAATATTAATAAATAAGATATTAAGCTAAATAAAATATTAAATCTTATTAAGCTAATATTAAGAGATTATAACTTACCTCTTATAGGGATAATATATAATTAAAACTTTATATTAAAAATTAATTATATACTAAGTATTATAATATTAAATACTTAATAATTACTTATATTATATAGAGAATAATAAAATATTAGCAAGTTATTTTATCTCGAGGGATATACTCTTAGCTCTTTAAATTACTTATAATAGTTATAGCTATTTTATAATAGTAATTATTATAGAAAAGCTATAAGGTTAAGAATTTTAACTAATATAATTAAGTAATATTAAAAATTATTATAGATTATACCTAATATATTAATAAATTACCTTAAGAGTTCCTTATTATATAACTTATATTATTATATAATTAGGCTTATAAGAGATAATTATTATAAATTACTTAGGATTAATTTTACTTAGGTTAATTATAAGCTACTTTTATATTTTATTAGTTATTAATTATATAATTAAGTTTATTAATAATATATATTAATTAGAGGCTAATAAAAATATAATTATAAAGGCCTAGGAAAATAACTAAGGGGTAATATTTAAGTAACTAAGAGTAATATATTATAATAATAATAATTATTTTAAAAATAATACCTTTTAATAAAATACTAAGAAATATAATATATTATTAAAGTATAGGCTTATATTTTACTCTTAATTAATTAGACTTATTAAATATATAATATAATTAGTAAAAAACTAATTAATAAAATAAGTAATAAAGCGAAATAGAGTTTTATTAAAGTAATAAAATAAAGTATTACTATAAATCTTAATAACCCTTAATTTATAATATATAAAAAGTCTTAAGACCTTATTAAAACTAGCCTTATTTAAGTTTTAACCTTTTACTAAATATATTATTATCTTAGACCTTATTAATATTAATAAAACTTTTATTTTTTATAATTAAATATCTTAAGAGGTTAATTTATATTAACTTAATCTATTAAAGGAAAACTAAGATATTATATATAAGGAGATTATAATATAATATATTATTAATAATTTAATAATATATCTTAAAGAGCTTTATTTAGGGATATAAGTATAAGAGAAATAAAATAAAGCTAAAAAACTTTATAAGAAGTTTTATAAGTCTTAAGGAAACTTTTTAATAATATTAAAGTAATTATTAAGTATTATTTACTTAATAAAGGGATTATTTAAACCTTACTTAAAATAAAAAATATATATTAATAACTTAAAATTATATATATAATACCTATTAAGACTTAAATTACCTAAGTTAAATACCTAAGATATAATTCGATTTTACTTATTAAAATAATTATAATATTATATTAACTTAAAAAATAAAAATTAAATTTTAAAATAATATTTAAATATTATAACCTAAATATAGCTTAATTACTTACTAAGATATTAAAATATATTAAGTTAATAAAGGTTATTAATATTATTAAATATTAAAAGTCTCTATTAAGATATCTTTATAAGATTTAGAAATAAAAAGTAATAATATAAATATAAGATAAAAATATAATAAGGCTATTAATAGATATATATTAAGGATTTTATTAAGGGTTAAAATAGAGATTTTAAGAATTAATTTATTATTAAATAAGGCTTATATTTATTAAAGGAAGAGTAATAATAAGTTATTATTACTAAGTATTTCTATTAGCTTATTAATATTATAAGTAGCGCCTTATTATTAATTATATCTTAGTATAGCTATACTTAGTTTATTTAGTAATATTAATAATAAAAAAACTTAGAGAAAATAAGCCTTCTTATACCTACTTAAATATATATATTTTTTAAGGGCCTTATATTAAAAAGTCCAGTTAGGCCGAAAATTATATTATATATTATCTTCTCTTCCCCTTACGCTTCTCTAACTATTTATCTATATTAGGCTTAGCCTAGCTAAGGCTTCGCTATAATATAGCCGGCCTTTAGCCGTCCTATATATAGGGTACTATTTAATATGCCCCTTTAGCTTAAAAGTATTACTTTTATGCTATAAATATAAAGCTCCTTTACTTAAATATATATCTTAAAATTAAAATCCTTTAAACCTAATTATTACTTTTTATTAATATAGTAAATATTTATCCTTTAGGTATTTTATTTTTTCCTTTTAGTCCTTATTTTTATATTATATAATTTTCTTTTATTATTTTTTTATTTATAAGGTTATTTTTTATTATATATTTTAATATTATATTATAATTAGCTAAGATAAGTTATTATTATAGCCTCTTATTATTAATAGCTATTTATTAGTAATAAGTAATAATAGCTTTAAAAAGTTATATTATTCTTATAATTTTATATTTTTTATTTATTTTCTTAATTTAATTTATTTTTCTTTTTTTTTTATACTCTCTTAATTACCTTATTAATATAACTCTTTTTTTTTACCTTAATACCCTTAATTACTAATTAATTTTTATTTTATATATATCTTTTTTTATTATTTTCCTTATTTATTATATATACCTATGCCCTCGCTATTATATCTCTTACTTATTACTATATTTATACTTCTTATAATTATATATAAGTTAAATTAATATTAATTTAATATTAATATTAGTTTTAAAAACCTTTAGCCTCTCTATAAGCCTTATCTCTAATATATTTATAATATTAAAAAAAATAATTACCTTATTTATATTATATATAGTAATCTTATTAAAAACCTATTTAAATATATTACTTATAATTATTATAACTATAAATATAATAATATAAGTATTTTATTAGTCTTTTATTAAGTTATTTCTTAATTCTTAGCTTCTTAGATTCCTAATAAACTTCTAGGTATAGCTTAATAATATTAAAACTTTTATATTAATTTATTTACCCGCGATATTAATTAAGCTAATCCTCTAATAAATACTCTCTCTTATATTACCTATTAATATATTATTAAAGCCTTAGATAAATATAATATTACTTAGACTTATATTTATAATTAATTAATTAATCCCTTTAAGCTTATTAATAATATAAGTATATCTTTTTATTTCTTCTAAGAATAAATAATTATTTATTTTCTTTTATCTCTCTTAATTATAATATAAGTAAATCTAAGCTAATTATTTACCTTATTATTACCTTTATTAATCTCCTTATAATTTAATAATATTATATATACTTAGTCTAATATAGTAGCTTATATTAGCGCTAATTAGCTTACTTATTTTTATAATAATACTAAGGTTAAAGCCCTTACTTAGGCGCTTATTTACCTTTATTTTATTAAGATTACTTTTATTCTTAATAAAAAGACTAAGGCTATAATAAGATTAGGTCTTACTATAGGTATAATTAATTATATCTTTGCTAATTAAATAAAGTAATTTCCCCTTTGCGCTATTATATATATTAATACTTTTCTTATTTCTTATAAGAAAAAATATAATAATAATAATAATAATAATCTTTTTATCCCTAATAAGAATAATAATAATAATAATAGCTTAGGGGGTAATAATAATAATAATAATAATCCTTAAATATAAGCCTTTATAATTATTTTTTATATTTATTTTTAGTTTTATATTTTTAATTAGTATAAGTTTATTTATCCTAAGAAATACTTTACCTTCTTATACTTAATAAGCCTTATAGTAATTTAAGGCTAAATTATATATCTTATACTAAGTTTATTTTAGAGCTAATATTTAACTATTAGTTTAATAATATATCTCCTTTAATCTCCCTTTATTATATATTTTCTTTAAGTTTTTACTTTTATCTTTATTTTAATTATATAGAGATATCTATAAGGCATAATTATATAATAAAGTTTATAAATTTATTTATACTTAGGTATTTAATTAAGCTATTAATAAATAATTATATTAATAATATATATATAATATTAACCTTATTTTTTATAATTTCTTAATATAACTAATAATTATATATATTAATATATTAGAGCTTTATATATAATTAAATTAGCTTTTTTTTTATTAGCTTAATTATTTACTTATTATTATATTAAATAGTAATTATTAATAATAAAATAATCCTTTATTAAGGGATTAATAAGACTAAATTAATTCCTAAAGCTAAGATTAAGCGGCTTATAAATAGAGCTTTTTTTACTATTTATAAAAGCGCTAAGAGCTTTACCTCTATTATTAAGGTAATTATTATATCTTATTTATTAGCCTTTTATAAGGTTACCCCTTTAAATAGTTTTATTATAAAGGCTTAAGAGCTCTAGCGGTTTAAAGAGTTATTAATAAAGCTTATATTTAATAATACTTATAAGCTATTATCTCCCTTGCCCTTAATTAAGCTATATTATAATAATAAACTATAAGTCTTAAGGAGGTATTAAATAACTTAGTTTATTACTTAGTAATATTATAGTCCTAGGTTTTAATTAAATTATATTAATTTACTTAAGGTAAAGGCTATATCTAGCTAAGTTATTACCGCGGTATATATAATTATTTTTACTTTTTATTAATAAGCTTATATACTTTTATAGCTTATAAGCTCTTAGTATAATAATAGCTCTTCTTATATTATTAAAATAGGGGCTTAATAACCTAAAATAGCTTTTAAGAGAAGCCTATATATCTTATTAATATATATAAATTAAGAGAGCTATAAATAATAATTTACCTTATTTCTAATAACCTCTATCCCTAGGAATTACTATAAAGGCTTTTCCCTTTTAATTTAATATAATTTTTATAATTCCCTTATTAGCCTTATAGCCTCTTTTTTTAATTATTTTAAGAAATAAAAAATATAATTATTTATATAAAAAAAAAATATAATATTTATATTAATCTAATAATAATTTTTACTAAGTATTTAATAAAAGCTTATTTATATTAGGCCTTTCTTAAAGTATTTTTATTATAATAATAATAATCTTCTTAGTTTATATAATACCTTATATAACTTAAGGATCTTATTAAGCTTTTATTAATTTATTAGTATTTCTATATAGATTTTTTATTAAGTATTATATATATAAAGGTATTTATAATATTATATTATAATATTTTATAATTAAATTAATTTATTATAGCTATTAATATTTTAAAAGATATACTTACTAGAGTAGCTATATAAGTCTCTCGCTTATCCTTTACTTATTAATCCCCGCGGATTATTAGGTAGGCTTTAAGCTAAAAAAATCTATTATATTTATTTAGCTTATAAATATATACCTAGTAATAGCTAAGAATTAAGTAATACTTTATTAAATACTTAGCTATTTCTATTTATAACTAAGAGATCTTATAGCTTTAAAGGTAAGCCTTTTTTGCCTTATAAATTATATCTTAATATAGATAGCTTTTAATATTTATATATAAGCTTAAGAGCCTCTCTAAGAGCTTTTAATATATATTAATAATAGACTTTAATACCTCTCTAAGTATAGAGCTTATCTTATCCCTATAAGACTCTTACTTTTTTATATTTAGTTAGTTTTAAGGGTAAGTAATACTCTTATTATTTAATAACCCTCCTTAGCTAGCTAAGTTATATTAAATTATTTAATTTTCCTTAGTTTTTTATTAAGTATTTATATATTTTTATTTTATATTAACTAAGAATATAATATTAAAAGGGTATTAATTTATAGCCTTTATCTTAGTATTAATTCCTTATTTTATTAATCTCTATATTTACTTAGCTTAGTTTTCTCTTTACCCCTTTATGCCTAGGCCTTTAGCTAAGGTATAGAAAAAAGCTATTAATAGAGAATTTAATAGGGTTAAAAGTATTATAAATCTTACTTAGGTATATTTCTTTAATAACTTATTAAATACCTCTAAATACTTTTTACTTTTAAGAGGAAAATCCCTAAGGTTATTAGAGATTTTATTTAGTTTTTTATTAGGCTATTATAATACCTATTAATATAATTATTTTTACTTTATTATTAATTTCTTAATATATTATTATATAGCTTTTAGGTCTTTTTTTAATAAATTATTTTATAATATCTTTAACTTTTTATTAAAATATTATTTTTTATTAAATATAATATCTTTTATTATAAATATTTCTTTTATTAAGGGATTTTAAATTTTAAAAAAATTACTTAATATATAGCCTATAAAGAAGCTTATTTAGGCCCTTAGCACTTATCTTTATAGTTACTTTTATTATAATTAGGTATTTATTATTAATATAAAGGCTTTATAATTATATAATTAGAGATATAAAAGATTAGACTTAATAGAGGTCTTAGACCTAAGACTAATATATAATAATTTATATAGGGTTTTATAATATTAGCAAATAAAAGGTATATAATTATAAAGGTATATAGCTACTTTAATTATCTCTAGCTAAAAATATTTAAGGAGTTTTATATTTATTTTTATTATTTTATTTTTTTAGATAATTATTATTATTACTCTTTTTATACCTTTATTTTATACTTAGGTATTAAAAGTAAAAAGCTTATAGTATATTCCTATAGCTTATATCTTAGTAAATACTTATATATATATTATAATAATTTCTTTATTATATTTAATAATTTTAACTTAGATTTTATATTATATTTTTATTATTTTAAGGAAGCCTTTAATTACTAAGAAAATAATAAGAGTTAAGTATTTAGTTATATAATAGTCCTATAAATACCCCGTAGCCTTATTTATAAATAGCTATATTAATATATACCCTTTATAGCCTTATTTTATTAAGTAAAAGTCTAAGGCTATATAGTCTCTAGGATAAGAGTTTATTATTAACTCTTAAGATACTCTATAAATTATTTAATAAGCTTTTATTACCTTATAGGTATTATAATTTATAATAATAATCTTTTTTTTTCTTTATAATATATTTACTTTTAGTTTAACCCCTCTTATAATAATTAAAAGGCACCTTAGGGGTTTTAGCCCTAAGTAACTTAATTACTTATACTAAGTTATAATATCTCTCTTTAAAGGTTATTATATAATCTATATATTTTAGGCTTTTTTTTATTAAATACTAAGAGGTATATTAGTAATATTACTTATTATTAAGAAGGCTTTTTATTAAAGTAATTCCTTATTAATTTCTTAGTATTTTAAGACTTATTATCCTTATAATTATATAACTCTTCTTAAATAATTATTATTAGCTTAATATAAATAATTTTATCTTAATTTTATATCTTATTAAAGGCTATACTTTTATAATTTTAAGAATAATATAAGGTTATAAGTTAATCTTATATATAGAGCTATATTATATAGCTTTAAGTAAATTAATAAGCCCTAGGTAAACTTAAGATATATAATTACTTTTTTATATATATCTATTAAGATTTACTTAGTTCTTAATTAAAAGAAATCCCCTATAGGTATTACCTATAGATTTTATATTCTTATAGTATCTCTAAAGATATATAAAATTACTCTTAAATCTAAGATTATATTATCTTATAATAAATATATTATAGCGATAAATATCCCTACCTTTGCTACTATTATACTTACTATTTATAATTATATTAAGTTTTATAGCTTAATCCTTTTAATATAATTTATTATTTTATCTTTATTATTAATAATATATTATTATATATAAGCCTTAATATTTTTAATTAACTTAAATATAGCTAATACTTTTTCTAAGAAAATATATTAATAATACTTAAGTAAATAAAATATCTTATAAGTATAATATCTTTTATCCTTATTATTACTAAAGGCTAAGTAAAAGCTTAATAGTCCTTAACCTTTTTTTTTAAGACTTATTATTTCTTTTTTAATACTTTAATATTAGGTTTTCCCCTTTTTTTACCCCTTTAGCTAAAAAAAAAGCCTTATAAAAAACTTATAGTCTTTTTATCTTAGGCTAATTAATAATAACTAAATAAATATTTATTAATACCTTAGCTATTTTAAGTATATTTTCCTTAATCTTAGTAATTTATATAATTTTATATATATTAACCTAGGATTTTAGTAATATTATATATAAGGCTATTAATAAATTAGGGAATTATTAATTTATCTCTATAGCTTCTTAAAGCCTAATATTATTAGCTTTATTAATTACTATTTTCTATTTTAATAGCTATTTTCTAATAGCTTTATATATATTAATTCTTAATTAATATAATTTATTTAAAAAAATATAATAATCTTAATAAGTAATTTATTTATATTTAGTTATAATAAGTAAAAATTTAATATATAAAGATTTAATTTATTTATTAAAAATATTATTTTTAATAAAATAATAATAAATAATTAGCTTATTTATTATATTTATAACTTAATTTTAAATTATAATTACTTTCTTTTTAAATTCCTTATAGTCCTTTAAGAGATACTTATATATTATTTACCTTAATATTAATACCTTTTAGTCTTTATTTAATAGCTTAGTAAACCTCTAGGACTATTAAATATAGTCTACTAGGGTTAATATTATACTTTCCTCTATAAGGCCTCTTATAGTTAGGGTCCCCTAAGTGCTTTAAGTACTCTAAGTACTCTATAAAGTATTACCTCCCCAGCGAATAATTACTAAAGAAATAAGAAGTATTAACGCTATTATATTTAATAATAATTTATTTTCCTTAATTAAATTAATATAAGACTAGAGGTCTTTATTATTAGCCTTAGTCTTAAGGACTTTATATTAATTAATTTAATTATTATTAATAATAAGCTTAATTATTATATTAATAATTATATTTTTAATAAGCCTTAAATAATTTATTTCTAATATTATTAACTTTTAATTAATAGGTTTTTATTATATATAAGATTCTTAATTATTAAAAAGTCTAATTAAGCTAAAAATTATATTATATATTATTTTCTTTTCTTTTTATATTTCTCTAATTATTTATTTATATTAGGCTTAGCCTAGCTAAGGCTTTGCTATAATATAGCTAGCCTTTAGCTATCCTATATATAGGATGCTATTTAATACCTTAGAGCTAATATTAATTATATAGCTATAAGGCAATGGCTTTAGTATTTAATAATAGTTATATAACTTAACCTTAAACCCTATGCTTAATTTATCTTAAAGCTAAATCTAATATGGTTAAGAACAAAGATCGCTTAATCTGTCTCGAAGCTAGATCTAATATGGTCAAGAACGAAGATCGCTTGATCTGTCTCGAAGCTAGATCTAATATGGTCAAGGTCAACGAAGATCAGATATGGGGGGCTTCAGCTGCAGGAGGGGCAAGCCTTGGCAAAGTGATACTTTAGCCGCAGGGGAATCCATAGAGGCTTCAAAGTATTACTTCAGCCACAGGGGAATCCATAGAGGCTTTAAAGTATTACTTTAGCCGCAGGGGAATCTATAGAGGCTTTAAAGTATTACTTTAGCTATAAGGGCTTTTATTATTAATAATTAATACTAAAGTAAATAAGTAAATAATCTATAAGGTTTAAATTAACTTATATATATTTATTAAATCTATAACTAAGATATATATAACTTAGGCTCTAAGATCTAGACTTAGGATTAATATTATTAAGATAATATTATATTATTAAGATTTTAGCTTATAGCGCAGCTAAAAGGTAATAATATCTACTTAGCTACTTAATATAAAGTAAAAAAGATAAATAAGGTTAAAGATTTTTATTAATTTAGCCTAATATATATTAGCGATACTAGGCTAATAAGCTTATCCTTATTAGATTTTTATTATCTGGGGAGATATTACTATCTTAAGGTCTAAGTTACCTAGTAGTAATTTATTTATTTTAGGTATATTAAATTACCTTTATTAAAGTAATAGATTTCTATAAAACTTAGGGTAATTAAAGTAATAAATTTTTAATAAAACTTAGTAAAGAAATATAAACTTTTATAAAACTTAGCGAACTTAAAGATATCCCGCGTTAAGCTAGCCTTAGTAAAATTATATCTAACCTTTAAGTAGAGTATTATTTATTATCTCTATTTATATTTTTAGAAGTTAATTTATTAATGCTATAAGGTATACCTAATATATTATATATTAGTATCTTAGGTATACCTAGCTTAATTAAAGAATATTAGCTAGGGAAGTAATATAGGGGATAATATTATTAATTATAACTAAAAATATCTATAGTCCTAGATAATATTTAATTTATATTATATTTATATCTTAGCTAAGTAACCTTTATTAGCTATTTATAAGCCTAATATTAGTGCTATAAGTATATAGCTATTAGTCTAATATTAGTAATTTACCTTTAGATATTAGTTATACTTTATATAACCCTATATAAATATTTTACTAAGCTAAGAAAACTTTAATACTATATCTTAGCTTAGAGCTTATTAAGTATATTTTATATTATTCTAATATAAATATTATATCCTTATAACTTATAAATAAATTAAGAGAATAATAATAAAAAGATTTAATTTCTTTATATATAAAAGAAATTAAAATAATAAAAAATAATATAAAAAGATTAAATTATATTTATAAAAAGATTATAAACTTATTAATAAATTTTTATAGAGATATATTAATTATATTAAGTAAAAAAGTAAAATAAAAGCTTTAAAATTATTAAAATATAATTAGTAAAATAAAAGTAATAAACTTATAATATAAGCTTATTAAAAATAACTATAAAAATAAAATAATTATAACTATAAAGTATATAATAATAATAATTATAATTATAATTATATTATATATAAATTCTTAAAAAATTAAATAATTTATTTAATATAAGGCTATAAATAAAAAAATAAAAAAAAATATTATCTTAAAAAACCCTTTACTTTATAAATAAAGGATATAAGTAATAATACCTAAAATTAAAAATAAGAATTAAGGGAAAATAATTAAATACTTTAATAAATAATAAAACTAAATAAAATTACCTTAATTTAATAATAATAAATAAGCTTAAGCTATTATAAAGGCATAAATAAATACCTTATATAATATATAACCTTAAAAAAATACCTTTTATTTATAATAATAAAGTTATTAATTATAAGATTAATTACCTTAAGGTTTTTATTAAAAGAAAAAACTAAAAAACTTTATTTAATATTATACTTAACTAAGGATATAATCTTATATTTAAGTATTTATAGTTATAATATTATAACTTATATTTTAATTAAAAAACTAATTAGATATTTTCTTTTAATATTAAGATATTTTTTATAATAAATAATAACTTAAATTAAAGATTTTAATCTTTTATTAATAAAATAATAAAAAATAAATAAAGGTAAATATAAGATATCTCTTTACTTATAGGAATAAAATATAAATATAATAATAAATAAAAATAATAATAATAATAAATAATTATATAAATTATATAATAATTTTATAGACTTAAAAAAAACCTTAAATAATTAATATTATTATATAATAACTTAGAAGATAATATATAACTTAAAAATATATTATAGTAATATTATATCTATAAGTAGCTCTTTATAAAGGAACTTAATATAAGCCTATTAAAGTATATATATTATAACCTTAAGATTAAATTTATTAATAAAAAATAACCTAGCTTTAATAAACTTTATTTACTTAATAAAGTATAATTATTAATATTAAAAAAATATATTAAAGATATATTATAAAAAAAATATATTAAGAAAAATATATCTTTTATTAAATATCTTATTATATTTATTTTAAAAAAAAATAAAAAGCTTTAATTATATATTAATTTTAAAATACTTAATATTATTATAATTAAGGATTATATATTATTACTTTTTATTAGTAAATTAAAGAATTAACTTTTTAAGATAAAATAATTTATTATACTTAACCTTAAGAGAGCTTATAACCCTATTTAAATTAAGAAAAGATATAAATAAAAAATTACTTTTTATATTAAATATAAACTATTTAAGTACTTTATTATGCCTTTTAGACTTATTAATATACTTATTATCTTTTAATAAATAATTAATAATATATTATAAAAATATCTAAATATATTTATTATATATTACTTATATAATATCCTTATTTTCTCTAAGATAAAAGAAAAATATATAAAATATATTTATATAATATTATAAATACTATAAAATACTAAGTTATTAATAAAACCTAAGAAAAATAAGTTTTATATTAATAAAATAAAATTTCTTAGATATATTATCTTATATAATAAAATATATATAAACCCTAAGAAAGTCTTAGTAATTAGAAATTAATAATAACTAATTAATATTTAGGAAATATAAGCTTTCCTTAGTTTTATTAACTATTATTATAAGTTTCTTAAGGTATTTAAGAAAATAGCTATATTATTAATTAAGCTTATAAAAAAAGATATTATTTTTATAATAAAAATATAAATATAATAAGCTTTTAAATAAATTAAGGAATTTATCTTAAGTAAATTAATACTTAAAAGATTTAATATATTTTAATTAATTAAATTTAAAATAAATATCTTAGACTTCGCCCTAGGCGCCTAGATTAAATAATAAGATAATAAAATATTATTATATTTAATTATATTTTATTTTTATAAGTTATATAAAATAAAACTTAATTACTTTATTTATAATAAAAAATTCCTAGTAATTATTAATATACTTAAGGAATTTTAATATTATTTCCTTAGAAATAAGTATTAAATTAAGGTCTATATAGATTATAAGAATATCTTATATTTTATTAAGATATAATAATTTAATAAATAATAACTTAGATATATTAAATAATCTTAGAGTTTAATTATATTAATATTTATATTAAAGAAATAAAAAATAATTATATTAATATAATTAATTAATAACCTAACTTAGATATAAAAAAGATCTAAATTAATAAATAATTATTATAATTTATAAAAAAAAATACCTTAAGTAATATATTATTATAAGTATATAATAATTAGTATTATTTTATTATTTTATAAATAAATAAAAAAATTAAATTAAAATATAACTTATTAGCTAAGAACTTAAAAGACTTATTATTTTATAAGTTAACTAAGTAAGATATTAATAAGTAATAATTACTTAATAATAATTTATTATTATACCTAAGATATATATAAAAGTATTTATTAAATATAATTATTAAATTATTAAATATAATTAGAAACTTAGCGCTAATAATTTTTAAATAAAAATATAATATTACTTATATTAAAAAAACCTTAATATTAAACTTAAAAACTATTATAAGATATATTAAAAGAATTATAATAAAGTAATATATTATAATAATATATAACTTAATTAATATTATTATAAAAAAAAATTATCTTAAAGTTATTTATATAATAAAATATAATAATATATTATTATAATAAATTAAGAAATATAATAAATAATTCCTTAATAATTAAAAGATTAATAAATAATAAATACCTTATAAGCTTTAATATAACCTTATATAAGAAATATATAACTATTAGCTATATAAATACTAAGAAATTAATAAAACCTTAAAATAAATTAAAATAATATTTATATTTCTTAATATAAAAAAAACTATTTCTATTATTATTAAATAATATAATTTATATATAAAAACTAAGGTATAATACTATAAGCTATATAAAAAGCTATAATTACTATTAGTATTATAATTATTATAAAAAGTTATTATAATAGATTTTATTATTAAATTACTTTTATTAAAAGAATTAATAATTAAAAACCTTTATAATAATATTTTTATTATTATAAATAAACTTATAAAATTTTTTTATTTTATATTTTATAAAGAATTAATAATAATTAAAAAATTTATTTATTTTTTTTACTTTTATATTACTAAGATATATAAATTATTACTTAAGATTATTATAAATTAAAGATTATTATTTATTTTAAAATTTTAATAAAGCTTTATAAGATACTTAGGAATTAATTATAAGCTTTTTATAATATATTATAAGTAAGTAAATAAATAAACTAAATATATAAATTAAATATTAAAATAATATTTTTAATTTTATATTAATTATAAATAAATTAATTAAGTTAAAAAGCTATTAATTACTTAATTAGCTTATAATATAATAATAAATAAAAATATAAAAATTATACTTAGTTATATTAATTTTAAATTTATATTTAATATTTATTAATAATTATAAAATATTATTATTAACCCTAAGGTAATCCTTATTAATAATTAATTAAGAAACTTATATAAAGAATTATAAATAAAACTTAAATTTATTAAAAATAAAATAATAATATATATTAATAAAAAAAATTAAAAGATTAATTTTCTTAAAAAGAAATATAATTTATTTTAAAATAAAAAATATTAAAATAAAATAATAAAATAAAAAACTTAATTATAAGTATATTAAACCCTATAAGATTAAGTAAAAAATCTTAAAAAATAATTATAAATTAGACTTATCTTAAAAGGTTAAACTTTATTTAATTTTTTATATTTTATTACTTAAATTAATATAAGATATTATTTAAATTAAAATTAATAATAAACTTAATATAAAAATAAATGAATTTAAAAAAATATATTATAAAAGCTATCTTAAATATAAATAAAATTAATAAAAAAATAATATATTTTATTAAATAAAAAAACTACTTAGATTTAAATAATATATAAAAACCTCCTAAGTACCTTAGCTATACCTAATAGATATTAAAAGAGTTTTATTAATAATAAGTAAAGGCTTATTAAGTTTAATAGTATTTTAATTAATAAGATTTATAGCCCTAAGGGAATAAGCTTTAATTATTACTAAGGACTCCTCGCGAAGCTTTATTAATTCCTTTAAAGAAAGTAAGTTATAATAAAAGGCTTTATCCCCTTATAGTTTTAAAAGGTATTTTTATTAATAAATATATATTAACTTAGCTATAGCGGCCTTTAAAGTAGTTTTTATTATAACTTTTTTTTAAGGTATTATTACTCTTAGATATTTTTTATTATTATATAATATTAAATAAAAAAAATATAAAACTTTATAAAAATAATATATAAAAAGAAATAATATTAGCTTTATTATAAATTACCTTTATATTTATATACTTAAAGTATTAATTAAAATAGCTTAAAATTACCTTATAAGTAAAATTATTATAAAAGTACTAAGAATATAATATAATTTTTATATTAAAGATATTAATATATTTAAAAAGATTATTAAACTTAAGATATTTATATATAAAAATATTTATATAGATTTTATTTAATATTATATTAATAATTTAAATATTTATAAAAAAAAATATATTAATATATTATTAATACTATAAATTACTTTTTTAGGCCTTAAGGATAAAATTAAAAAAAAAGGGACTTTATATTATAGCTATAATAAAAAAAATAAAGCGGTTAAGATTAATAAAAAAATAATTAAGCTAAGGACTAAAGGCTAATAGATATAGTCTTAGGCTAAGAGCTAAAAGAATTAAACTTTAGTCCTTATAATCTTATCTTAGATTAAACTCCTAGAGGCTTAATTTTAGTTTAAATATAAGTATATAAGATATATTTATTAATACCCCCTTATATAAAAATTACCTTAGTTATTAATATAATTTAATTATACTTAATACTTATTAAATATATTATTAAATATAATTTATATCTTATTTAAGGTTATATTAATACTTTTTATAAATATAAACTTAGTATATTTATAATACCTCTTAGGAATTATATAAATATTATATTATATTTCTTTAATTATTTATTTATATTAAGCTTAGCTTAATTAAGACTTTATTATTATATAGCTAGCCTTTAGCTATCTTATATATAAGGTATTATTTAATAAATATTTTATATTATTTTTATTTAAGAATTACTTATATTATATAATTTTACTTTTATTAATTTTAAGGTATATTTAGGTAAAATATATTATAAAATACTATATATATATAGATAATAGCTTAATTTACTATTATATATATTACCTTAGTATCTTATATTAAAGTAAACTATATAGGGACTAATATATAGCCTATAATAACCTAAAAATCTTTATATCCCTCTAAATAAAACTATTAAAATTATTTTTAAGTAAATTATATAATTTTTTTTTATTTTTATAATATTTTTTATATAAACTTATTTCCTTATATTAGTATTAATAATAATAATTATTATAATAAAAACCTAAGAAGTATTTATTTAATTTATTAATATTAGTTTTTTATTAATTAAAATAATATTAATAAAAAGTCCTTATAATAAGTTTTAATTATTTAAGATTTTTTAATTACTTTTAATAATACTTATAAGTAATTAATTAAACTTATTTAAGGATTTATATTTTAATTAAGAAAAGTTAATAATTATAAGGTATTTTTAAAAAATAATTATTAAGAATATTTTTTAGCTAAATTAATTTAAGGTTAAGTTTTATTTTATTATACTTTTTAAATTAATTAATTAATAAGCTTAGCTTAAATTTTAAAAAAATTTTAATTAATTATAAATAAGCTTTTTAACTTTAAATTACTTAAAGAGATATATAAATATAAATAATAATATTATATTTCCCCTTATAAGTAAAGTTATTTTTGTAAATTAATTATAAATTATACTTTCTTTATTTTTATTATATATAAGATTTATATAAATATTTAAAAAATAATTCCTCTTAAGATGATATTAATAAATTATATTAGCTTAAAAACTTTTTTATTTAAACTTCTATATTATAATAATATAAAAATCTTAGTTATTTAATATCTAATTAAGTTATATTATATTTATTTTAAATACTTAAGGTATTTTTAAGCTTATTTACTTATTATATTTCTTTTTAAATATTTAAGTTAAATATAATTAAAAATTTTATTTCTTAGTTATATTAATTATAAGTTAGCTAAATTATATAATTAATTAATTAATCTTTAAAGTTATAGCTTTATTAGATTTTCTTTTAAGGATTTTTAAGGTTTTAGTTATTTTTATAAAAAAGCTTAGGCTTTTAAGAGGAGTTAAGGCATATATAATTTTATAAGTATTTTTTTTACTTTAAAAATAATAAATCTTTTAGATTTTAATTTTATTTTTATAATATTATTTAATTATTTAAATAAATACTTAATACTTTATAATTATAAATTTTTAATTATTTTTTAATTTTTATTACTTTATTTAAAAAAATATTAATATTTATTAAGTTATTTAATAATAAAATAAAAATTTATTTTTAATTAAATCTTATTAAATATTTTTAGTTTTTTTTTAATAATTTTTAATTAATTAAAATCTTTATTTATAAAGGCTTTCTTAGGCTTTTTTAAATAACTTCTTAGTTAAGTTTAATTATAACTTATTAGGCCTCTTTTTTAATCTCTAAATTAATATATAACTTAAAGAAAGTTATTTTTTTATTTTTAAAGATATTTATAAGTTTTACTTATTAATTAAAGTCCTAGAGGTATTTAATTATATTTTTTTCTTTAAAAAGAAAAAGAAAATTAAAAGAAATAATAAAAAAAACTATTTAATCTTTTAATTAAGAGTTTAAAGAAGAATTTATTAATTTATTCTTACTTTTTATAGCCTTATTATTTCTTATCTCTAAGTTTTAATCTTAGATATTCTTAGATTTCTTTTTAATATTAATACTTTTATTATTTTAAGTTATATTATAATTAAAATAATTATAATAATAATAATAAATACTTAATTAATTAATTTTTAATAAAATTAGTTTTTTTTTTAAACCTTTAATTAATATAATATAAAATAAATTAATTATTAAAGCTTTTTTAAAAATTATAATATAAAAATAAAAGTAATAAAAGCCTTATTTTTTTTAATTCTTTAAATAAGAATTCTTATTATTAAGACTTTTTATTATTATTTAATTAAAACTATTTTAAATACTTTTAAAAAGATTAAATTATTAATTTTATTAAGAGTTTTTATTTTTTATATTAATAAAATATTATTATTATAATTTCTTTTTATATTTATAATAAGTAAATATTTTTATTTCTTTATATTTATTTTTAATAATATATTTTAAGGGTTTATATTAAGCTTAGCTTTTAAAAGAAATTTAATTAAATAATATTTTTAAACCTAGGGTTAAGGGAAAATAAAATATATTTATAATTATTTTTTTTTTAATTAATAACTTTTTATAAAGTTTTTTTAATTTTATTTTTTTTATTATAATAATTTTAATATTTTTATTTTTTTATAACTTAATAATAATAATTATATTTATAATTTATTAATTAATAATATAAAAATATTTTTTTTATTTAATTAAATAATATATATCTTTTTTAATATATATTAATAATTTAAAAAAATAAAAATATTAAAAATCTTATATAATAGTATTAAATTTATTAAAAAATTAAAATATATTAAATTATATAACTTAAGGAAACTTTATATAATATAAACTTTTTAAAAACTTTTTAAATAAGGGATTTTAGATATTTTTTTATAAGGTAAATATAATATAAAATAATAAAAGTAATTAATTAATTAATAATAATAATAATATAATTTATAAAAAAGCCTAAAAGTCTTTTTATAAGGTATATTATATAGTTTTTATATCTAATTTAGCTTATAGCTTTAATATTCCTTTTTTATATATAAAATTACCTTATAGCTAAAAATAACTTAATATATTATTCCCTTAACTTATTATAAGCTAATTATATTCTTAGACTTAGTCTAAAAGTTATTAATTTATAGCTAATATTATAGGCTAATATATATATTTATAGGTAGTTTAGCTTAGTATTATATAAGTTATATATTAAATTTACTTAACTAAGTAATATTATAAATAAATTAATTTCCTAAGTATTATATAAGTTATATTAGCTTAATTAAAAATAAGGCTAAAAGAATATTAATTAGCTTAAGAAAAGTAAATAAATAAATATATAACTACTTATAAGTAAATTAATATCTCTTAATAAATTAATACTTTAATATTATAATTTTTAAATTACTAAAATTAAAAAAAATAAAAATTTATTAAATTAAAAATATAAAAAAAAATTATAAATAAAAATATATAAATTATACTTAGTTTAAATATAATTTTATAAGTATTATAATTTTATAAATAAAAAGGACTTATAATATTATATTTATATATAATTTAGTAATAACTATTAATTATTTTTATTAAAATTCTTATTAAACTTATAATTAAGTAAATTACTTAATTAATTATATTTAATTAAATATTATTTTTCTTTTAAGCTAATATTTTATATTACTTTTATTTAAGAATTACTTATATTATATAACTTTACCTCTCTTAATTCTAAGATATATTTAAGTAAAATATATTATAAAATATTATATATATACTTATATATATATAATAACTTTAATTTAATATACCCCCTTAAATTAAAAACCTTAAATACTTTAATTAATATTTATTATTTTTTATAATATATTTTATATCTTTAAAGTTTTTTTTATATAATTTTATTTATAAAATATATATAATTATTATATTATAAGTATTTATTATAATTATAAATAAAATAAAAAGTATTATTTAAATAAATAAAAAATTAATTTTTTTAATTTATAATTATAAATTATAAATAATAAATAATTTACTTAATTATTTTTTATAATTTACCTTTAAGACTTATAAATAAATAATATTTTTTATTATAATTTTTTTTTAATATTATTATATCTCTTAATATATAACTTTTTAAATTACTTTATTTTTTATTTTATAAATTAACTTTAAAGCTTTTAAATTACTTTTATTAATTATTATATATAATTATATTTCTTTTAACTTTTTATTTTCCTTATTATAATTATAATATTATAAAATACCTTATATTTTATAATCTTTTACCTTTAAAGTTTAATTAATTAATATTAATAATAATAAATTAATTTTAAGTTATTTTTTTTATTATAAAGCTTAAGAATTAATAAGTTATTTTAAGACTTAAATATTAAAAATATAATATTAATTTATATTTAATAATCTTAATATAATTCTAAGTATATAATAAAATAATTTCTTTTATATAATTTATATTATTACTTAATATATTATATATATATAATAAGTTATTAAGATTATTATTACTATTATTATTATATAAGTTATTTTTTATTTTTATATTTTATAAGTTATATTAATTTTTTATATAATTAAAATTAAAAATATGACCTCTTATATTAAGTATATCTTAATAGCGCTTTAATTAATTAAAGTATTAATAAATATTAAACCTAGCTAAGTATATATTACTATAAGTAATATAATCTTAATAGCTTATATTAATTAATATAAATATATTTCCTTTTAATTTTTAAAATTTATTTTATTAATTTAAATCTTATAATTTTATTATTATTTTTTTATAACTTTTTTTTTTTAAATTATATTTAATAAGAGCTTATTTAAATTAATAAAAATATAAATATAATTTATAATTTATTTTAATTATTTAAACCTTATTATTAATTTTTATTTTATAAGAAAAAAGTTAATATTATATTATAATAAAATAATATTAAAAGGTATTAAAAAAAGACTTTTTTTAATTAATAATATTTATTTAACTTAAATAAAAATTATTTCTTTAACTTAAGTCTTATTTAGGTATTATAATTTATATTAATATAATTACTTTTAAGTAATTAAAAAAAACTTTATTTTAATTTTTTATTTTTTTACCTTAATATAATTTTTATAACTTTTAAGCTTTAATATATTAATATAAGTTTTATTTCTTATAATTATAACTTATTTATAATTTTTTTAATTAATCTTTTTTTAAATAACTTATTTTAATATTTTATAATATATTTTTTATTATTAATAAGCTTATATTACTTATAATTCTTTTTTTATTTATTATCTTATAAAGCCTTTATTAAACTATTAGTAATTAATTTTAAGCTTTTTTTATAATTAAAAAAAATCTTTTTATTTTAAATATATTTTTATAGCTAATAATTAGAAATATTTATATATTTTATTTTTATTTTTATTTTTCTTAAGAGGTCTTTTAATAATTAAATTATATTTTTATTATTTAAAAAGATATATAAATTAATATTTCTCCCTTAAGTCTTAGGCTTTAAAATAATTTTTATTAAAATAATTTTTTTTTATTACTTAAGAAAATCTAAGTTATTTTACTTTTATTATTAAGGTTATAATAATATCTTATTTATTAGCTTATTATTTATTTTAATTTTAAAAAAATATTATTATAAATCCTTATAAGCTCTTTTAATTAATAGTATTATTTATAAATAATATATTATTATAAGTTATAAAGCTTTCTTTAAGTTTAAATTATAAAATATAAAAATATATTATATATAAGTAATATAAAATTAAATTTATTACTTTAATATATTTCTCTTTTAAATTATTTAAAAATTAAGCTAATTAAAAAATAATAAATAAAGTATTTAATTTATTAATAACTCTTATATAAAGTATTAAGTTAATTACTCTTTTATATTAATTAATTATATATTTTATTATTATTTTTATTTTTAAAATAAGTTTTTTTTTTTTAGTTATTAAAAAGCTATTTAAGGTAGTTATAACTTATAGCTTATATATCTTTTCTAAATAAATAATTTATATAACTTAGATTTATTTTAAGATATAATTTTTAATAACTTATTAAACCTTATTTCTTTTAATTAATTAATATTTTTTTAAAAACTTAATAATTTAAAATATAATAATATAATTTTCTTTTTTAAATATAATAATTATATTATTTATATAAAAAAATAAAGATTTTATTTTTTTAATATTAATATAACTTATTTAATATATCTTTATAACTTAAGCTTTAAAAAATATTTTTAAGCTTTATTTATTATAAAAGTAATATAACTTATAAGTTATATAATACTTTATTTTATATTTTAAAAAAGTAAGACTTAAAATATTAATTTAAAGTCTTTTTTTTACTTATTTTATTATTATTTTATTATTATTTTTTTATTTTAGATTTTTTATTAAAATTATATAAAAAAGATTAATAATAAATAAGTTTTATTTTTACTTTTTTTTTTATTTTAATTTTATTTAATTTAAAAACTTTTTTTTAAAATAATATTTTAAAGCTTTTTTTAAATTATTAAATAAAGTATTAAGGTATTATATTTTAGTTATTTATTTAAGCTTAGTAATTTATATTTTATTAAAAAAATAAAATATATTAAATTATATAGCTATAAGAGACTTTATATAATATAAACCTCTTAAGGACTTTTTAAAAAAAAATCTTATTTATTTTCTTATAAGGTAAATATAATATAAAATAATAAAAATAATTAATTAATTACTAATAATAATAATATAACTTATAAAAAAGCTTAAAAGTCCTTTTAATAAGGCTTTATTTAAAAGTAATAATAAGATTTAACTTATAGCTTTTATTTCTTTTTTTTATATATAAAATTACCTTATAGCTAAAAAAGACTTAGGTTATTTTTCCTTTAACTTAATATAGCCTTTTTTTAACTTATAATTTATTTTTTTTAATTTATTTTATTATTTAAAATTACTTTTAATACCTTTAAAAACTAATACTAAGCTTATTTCTTTTTTTAATTATTATTAATATTATATAATAATATAATAATAAAAGTATATTATTACCCTATCTTATAAAAAGGAATTATATTATCTTAATTAAGCTTAATAATCTTAATAATATATACTAAATATAATATAAGAAAAATTACTTAATTAAGAAAATAAAAAAACCTTAGTTAAATTTAAAATTATTACTTAATTAAGTTAAAAACCCCGCGCTAATTAGTTTTAATTTACTTAAATTAATAAGGTATATTATTATATAACTTATTATATAATTAATTATATAGCCCTTACTTCTTTTAGTTTTATATATATCTTACTAAGCCTTACCTTTAGTATAATTAAGAGATTATATATATAATTAGTTATATAATTATTAAGTTATCTTATATATTACTATATAGGGTTTAGCTAAGTTAAGCTTTAAGTTAATTAGCTAATTAATTAATTATAAAGTAAATTAATTAATTAGCTATAAGGTAGGTTAATTAATTAGCTAAGTAAGTCTTATAATAATATTAATAGGTTTAATAATAATTTTAATAATTAATAATACTAATAAAGCAATAATTATATTAATATAATAACTAAAATAGCCTTAATTAACTTATAGGTTAGGGGTTTAATCCCTAGCTTATATAACTTTTTATATTTATAAAGGTTATATAAGCTAGGGAAAAAGGGCCTTTAGTTAACCTTAAACTAGTAGCCTTTTTATAATTAAGGTAACCTTAATTATAATATAAGAATTATTATATTATAAGTATTATTAATATTATATATTACTTTTAAGTAAAAAAAGCATAAAATATTATTATATTTAATTAATTTACTTATAATTAATAAGTATATCTTTATATAATATAAATTAACCTTTTTAATTAATTAATTAAATATATTTTAAATATTATTTACTTATTTATTATATTACCTAAGATTAATTTAATAAAATATTAATTTTATTTTATATACCTTTTAGTTTTTAAAAAATATTTTAATATATAATACTATAAAGTATTTACCTTAAGCTTTAAATTATATATTTTAATTTTTTTTTATTAAGTAATTTTTTATTTTAGGTCTTTTTAGTTTTATAAAAAAATAAATTAATTTAAATCTTTAAATTAACTAAGCTTATATATTTATTTTATTATTATTTTTATAATATATAATTATTTAAAAAATCTAAATTATTAATTTATTTAAAAAATAAATCTTTATATTTATAATAAAAGATATCTTATTATAATTTAAATATTAATATTAATATTTTTTTATTATATAATAAAAATATATTATTACTTTATTTTATAAAAGGGGATTATATTATTTTAATTAAGCTTAATAGGCTTAATAATATATATTAAATATAATATAAAAAAAATTATATAATTAAGAAAATAAAAAAACCTTAATTAAATCTAAAACTATTACTTAATTAAATTAAAAATCCCATACTAGCTAATTTTAATTATACTTAAATTAATAATATATATTATTATATAACTTATTATTAAAGACTTTTATAAAAAAGGTCTTTTATATAAATAATCCTAAGAAATTTAGCTTATAAGTTATAAGCCTAATAACTTACTACCCTATAGTATATTCTTAATATTTTTTAATAGTATGCTTACCTAAGCTATAGCTACCTAGATAGGCTAAATATCACAGAGTTATATAAACTTTCCCTTTAAACTATTTTAGCCCTATAAGATAAGTTATATAACCTAGACTTAAGACTTTATTTAAAGCCTAATAACTTTATTAAATTTATTTTTCTTATATAGGTATTTCTTATTTAGTTTCTAATATTTAAAATATAAAACCCTATAAGTTTTATCTTTTTTATATTATAACTTAGTTATTTATAATTTAATTTATATATATCTTATATAATTAAGTAGCCTTAGATAAGGGCTATTTAATAATATAGTCCTTATCTAAATTAGGCTAATAAGGTCTAAGTAATTAATTATAAAAAAATAGCCTTTTCTTAAAATAATTTTTTTTTAGCTTTATATATATTAAACTAATATAAATAAAAAAACTATTATTAAAAAGCTAGCCTTTTACCTTATATATTTATTTATTTTATAATTTTTTTTTTATAATTTATTATTTAATTAATTAGCTTTTTATAAAAATTAAATTTATTACTTATTTCCCTTTTATTTTTATTACTTACCTTATAGTTTTTAAAGATTATATAATTTTTATTTTTAAGTTTTTTATACTTATTATATAATTAATTATATAACTCTAGCTTTCTTTAGTTTATAACCTTATTAAGCCTTCCTTTTAATTTAATTAAGGGATTATATATATAATTAACTATATAACTATTAAGTTATTTTATATATTATTATATAAGGTTTAACTAAGTAAGCTTTAAGTTAATTAACTATTTAATTAGCTATAAGGTATATTAATTAATTAGCTAAGTAAGTCCTATTATAATATTAATAATTTTAATAATAAATTTAATAATTAATATTATAATAAAATAATAATTATAATAATATAATAATTAAAATAACCTTAATTAACTTATAAATTAAGAATTTAATCCCTAGCTTATATTTTCTTTTTATAAAAATTATATAAGCTAAAAAAAAAAGCCTTTAATTAAGCTTAAACTAATAGCCTTTTTATAAGGTAATTTTAATTATAATATAAGAATTATTATATTATAGAGGTATTAATATTAATATTAATTTAATAATTTAATTATTATAATTACCTTAAAAATAACTTTAACTCTTAATTATTAAACTTATAATTAAGTAAATTACTTAATTAATTATATTAAATTAAATCTTATCCCTTTTAGGCTAATACTTTATATTATTCCTATTTAAGAATTACCTATATTATATAACTTTACCTCTATTAATTCTAAGGTATATTTATTAGAAAGTCTGGTTAGGCTAAAAATCATATTCTATATTGCTTCTCTTTCCCCCCACGCTTCCCTAACTGCCCACCTATATTAGGCCTAGCCTAGCCGAGGCCTCGCCGCTATATAGCTAGCCTTTAGCCGTCCTATACATAGGGTGCTATTTAACTCGCCCCTTTAGCGTAATAGTATCGCCTTTATGCTATGTAGATAAAGCTTCTTTACTTAATTATATATCCTAAAATTAGAGCCCTTTAAACCTAGCTATTGCTCTCTATTAATACGGCGAGTACTTATCCTTTAAGCGCTTTGTTTCTTCCTTTTAGACCCTATTCTTTATTTTATGCGGTTATTTTTTATTATTATTCTATCTATGAGGTTATCTATTATTGCGTATTCTAATGCTGTGCTATGATTGGCCTCGGCGAGTTATCGCCGTAGCCTCTCCCTGTTGTCGCCGTAGCCTCTCCCTATTGACGGCTATCTACTAATGATAGGCAGTGATGGCTTTAAAAACTCGCGTTATTACCGCGACGTTATATTTTCTATTTTTATTTTCCTAGTTTGATTTATTTTCTTTCCTCCTTATAGTCTTTTAATTACTTCGCCGATATAACTCTTTTCTCTCGCCTTCGACGCTATTAACTACTAGTTAGTTTTTATTTTATATATATCTTTTTCTATTATTTTCCTCGTCTCTTATATTTGCCCGCGCCTTCGCCGTTATATCTCCTGCCTATCGCTATATCCGCGCTCCCTATAATTATATATAAATTAGATTAATACTAATTTAACCCTAATATTAGTTTTAAAAACCTTTAGCCCCTCTATAAGCCCTATCTCTAATATATCTATAATATTAAGAAAGATAATTAGCTTATTTATATTATATATAGTAACCTAACTAAGAACCTATTTAAGTATATTGCTTATAACTATTATAGGCATAAGTATAATAGTATATATATTTTGCTGTTCTTTTATTAAGCTATCTCTTAACTTATAGCTCCTTAGATTCCTAATAAACTTCTAGGCGTAGCCTAGTAGTATTAGAACTTTTATATTAATTTATTTACCTATAACCCTAGCTAAGCTAATCCTCTAGTAAATACTTTCCTTTATATCGCTTACTAGTATATTATTAAAGCTTTAAATAACTATAGTATTACCTAGAATTATATCTTTAACTAATTAATTAATCCCCTTAAGCTCGCTAATAATATAAATATATCTCTTTATTTCCTCTAGGAGTAAATAGCTATTTGTTCTCTTTTATCTCTCTAGATTATAATATAGGTAAATTAAAGCTAATTATTCGCCTTATTATCGCTTTTATTAACTCTCCTTATAATTTAATAATACTATATATACTTAGTCTAATATAGTAGCTTATATTAGCGCTAATTAGCTTACTTACTCTCGTAATAATACTAAGGTTAAGGCCTTTACTTAGGCGCTAGCTTACCTTTATACCGCCGAGATTACCTTTATTACTAGCGAGAAGCCTAGGGCTATAATAAGATTAGGTCTTACTATAGGTATAATTAAATATATCCTCGCTGATTAAATAAAGTAATCTCCCTTTTGCGCTATTGCGTATATCGGTGCTTCTCTTATTCCTCGTAAGAGAAAGCGCGGCGATAATAATAATAGTCTTCCTAACCCTAATAGGAATAATAGTAGTATTAATAGCTCGGGGGGCGATAATAATAATAATAGCGGGTCTTAAGTATAAGACCTTATAGTTATCTTTTGCGTTTATTTTTTATTTTATATTTTTAGTAGGCGTAGGTTTGCTTATTCTAAGAGACGCTTTACTTTTCTATGCTTAATAGGCCTTATAGTAGTTTAAGGCTAAATTATATATCTTATACTAAGTTTATTTTAGAGCTAATATTTAGCCTTTGATTTAGTGATATATCTCCTTTAGTCTCCCTTTATTATATATTTTCCTCGAGTTTTTACTCTTATCTTTACTTTAATTATATAGAAATATCTATAAGGCGTAATTATATAAAGAAGTTTATAAACTTATTTATACTTAGGCATTTAGTTAAGCTATTAATAAATAATTATATTAATAATATATATATAATATTGACCTTATTACTTATAACTTCTTAATATAGCTAATAATTATATATATTAATATATTAAAGCTTTATATATAATTAAATTAATTCTTTTTTTATTAGCTTAATTATTTACTTATTATTATATTAAATAATAATTATTAATAATAAGGTAATTTTTTATTAAGGAATTAATAAGGCTAAGCTAGTGCTATATTATAGTATCTCCCTTTAGGGGTCGTTATATATAAGAAAACCCGGGTGAAGGCCGGTTATTGGCGACGGATCGGCAATACTTCGGCTAGTCACGTAGCTCTTAGGCCATATAAAACTCTTCTCGCCGAAGTATCGCAGAGGCTTCGGTAAGTTAAAGTCAAGTAGTAATATTGACCCTACCTTCTATCTCTGATATCATCCTGATCGTGTCACTGAGACCCACCTTCTTATATTATGCAGTCTATATGTTTTGGGCTTTCTTTCGTCGAGCACTGGGAGGTGCATCGGCGACGCTGCCTACCACTAAAAGGGCTTCTTATTAAGGTGGTTCCCTGCTAGTTTCTCGGTACTCTAGGACCTATTATCCCTATACTTACGCGACCCTTCTTAGATATTTACTATTAGCTCGGTATAAGTAATTTTATCTTAATCTAATATCCTACTAAAGGCTACGCTTTTATAACTTTAAAAATAATATAAGGTTATAAGTTAATTTTATATATAAAGCTACGCTATATAGCTTTAGGTAAATTAATAAGCCCTAAGCGGATTTAAGATATATAATTACTTCCCTATAGGTATTTATTAAGATTTACTTAGTTCTTAACTAAAAGAAGTCCCTATAGGTATTACTTATAGATTTTATATTTTTATAAAATCTTTAAAGATATATAAAGTTACTCCTAAGTCTAAGATTATATTATCTTATAGTAGGTATACCGCGGCGATATATATCCTTGCCTTTGCTACTATTGGGCTTATTACTTATAGTTATACTAAGTTTTATAACTTAATTCTTTTAATATAATTTATTACTTTATCTTTATTATTAATAATATATCGCTATATATAAGCCTTAATATCTTTAATTAGCTTAAATATAATTAATACCTTTTTTAAGAAAATATATTAATAATATTTAAGTAAATATAATATTTTATAAGTAAGGCACCTCTTATCCTTATTATTACTAGAGGCTAAGCGAGAGCTTAATAATCCTTAACTTTTTCTTTCTTAAGACTTATTATTTCTTTTTTAGCGCTTAGATATTAAGTTTTTTTTTTTTTTTACCCTTAAAGGGAAAGCCCTATAAAAAACCTATAGTCTCTTTATCTTAGGCTAATTAGTAATAACTAAATAAATATTAATTAATACCTTAGATATTTTAAGTATATTTTCCTTAACCTTAGTAATTTATATAACCTTATATATATTAACCTAGGATTTTAATAGTATTATATATAAAGCTATTAATAAATTAAGGAATTATTAATTTATCTCTTTAGCTTCTTAAAGCCTAATATTACTAGCTTTATTAATAGCTATTTTCTATTTTAATAGCTACTCTCTAATAGCCTTATATATATTAATTCTAAATTAATATAATTTATTAAGGAGGGTATAATAGTCTTAGTAAGTAATTTACTTATACTTAGATATAATAAATAAGAACTTAGTATATAAGGACTTAATTTATTTATTAAGGGTATTATTTTTAGCGAAGTAATAATAAGTAATTAGCGAAGTAATAATAAGTAATTAGCAAAGTCTATTATATCTATAACCTAGTTCTAGACTATAGTTACCCTCTTCTTAAACTCCTTATAGTCCTTTAAGAGGTATTTATATATTATTTACCTTAATATTAATACCTTTTAATCCTTATTTAATAGCTTAATAAACCTCTAAGATTAATAGGTATAATCTACCGGGGTTAATATTATATCTCCTTTTATAGGGCCTCTAATAACTAAGGTCCCCTAGGTATTTTAGGTACTCTATAGAGTATTACCTCCTTAGTAAATAATTACTAAGGGAATAAAAAGTATTAATACCTCTATATTTAATATAAGTTTACTTTTCTTAGTTAGGTTAATATAAGACTAGAGGTTTTTATTATTAGCTTTAGTCTTAAGGACCTTATATTAGCTAATTTAATTATTATTAATATTAAGCTTAATTATTATATTACTTATTATACTTTTAATAAGCCTTAAATAATTTATTTTTAATACTTTAGCTTTTAATTAATAAGTTTTATTATATATAAGACTTTTAATTATTAAAAAGTCTAATTAGGCTAAAAATTATATTTTATATTATTTTTTTTTAATATTTTTTTAATTATTTATTTATATTAAGCTTAGCTTAATTAAAGCTTTATTATTATATAATTAGTTTTTAGCTATCTTATATATAAGGTATTATTTAATAAATACTTTATATTATTTTTATTTAAGAATTAAGTAATTATAAGAAAATTAAATATTATATAAATTAAAGATTAAAAGGGTTAAAAAAGTAATATAAAGCTTATTATAAATAAAGGTTTTATATTAGTTTTATCCTTTATATATATAATAACTATTTTATATTTTTTATCTAAGATTAATAAAAAAATAATTTTTATTATTTTAACTCTATAATATAAAATTAAATAATTTAAATAAAAAATATAGCCTTAGCTTAATAAGTATATTTTATAAGATTAAAATAATACTTTAAGTTTAACTTTTATATAATCTTTTTAATTTTATAATAAATAAAATAAAAATATAAGCTTATTTTTTTTTTTTTTTTACCTTTTAAGACTTAATTAATATAATATATATTAAGCTTAAAATAATTTATTTTCTTAAGACCTTAAAGATTAATAATAATAAATAAAAACTAATTATTTTATTTTATTTTCTAATTAAAAATTAATTATTAAATAATTAAATTATTAAAAAAAAGCCTAAAGGTATAAAATATAATAATAACTTAAATACTATTAAAGAAATTTATTAAATTATTATTACTAATATACTTAAAATTAGAAATAAATATTTTAAAAAATAAATTTTATATATTTAAATTAAAATATATAATCCTATATTTATTTAATTAATTATATACCTTTTAAGTTTAATAGCTTAATTTTTATAAATTAGTTTTATATTAACTTAAAAAGGTATATAATTATTAATATTAAATAAATTAATTATATTAATAATTAATAAAATAATTACTTAATTAACCCCCTTTTAATCTTAGTTAATATAAAAATAATAATTCCCCTAGGCGCTAAGCCTTTTATAATTATATTAATTATAATTATTTTCTTTAACCTCTCTTTAAATATAATTAAATATTATATTAATAATAAAATTAAAGTTAAAAATAACTTATTAATTTTTTTAAATAAAAAGGTAATATTAAATTTTAATAATTTTTAAAAAAAAACTTATTATAAAGCTAATAAATTTTATTTTTAAAAATAATAAAAATAAACTTATAACCCTAAGACTTTTTTAATTAATTAATTAATTAATAGTTATATTAAGGCCTATAAGTTTATTATTTTTAAATATTTTAAAACAAAGTTATTTTTTATTAATTTATAAATTAAAAGTAAAAGGTTTTTATTTTTTAAAAATAATAAAAGTAAAAAAAGAATTATATTAATAATATTTAATTAAATAATAATAAATTATAATTAAAATAAAATAAAAAATTAATATTTATATATTATAAAAAAAGCTTAAAAGCTAAAGGAATTAAAAATTTTAATTATTTAATTTATAAAAGTAATAAAGACTTAGTTATAATTTAGAAAAAAATAAATTAAATATAAAAATTATATTAATTAACTTAAAATTAAAAGGTTAACTTAGAGAAATTAAGTATTAATTAATATAATAATTTTTAATTAAAAATTATATTACTTATATTTTATTTAAAAAATAAATTATTATAATAATATAAGATTTTAATTATTATTTTTTAGCTATAAATATTAAAAATAATAATATAAAAATTAAAAAAAAAAATTAAAAAAGCTAAGGTAAATAATTAAATAATTTATTATATTTAAATAAAAAATAAACGCGCTATATATATTAATAAAAATATTAAAATGCTATAAGGGTAATACTACTAGGGTTTTATATACTAATAGATTATATATATCTTAATATACCTTTTAATATCTTTCTTTATAAAAGACTAATAATATTATACTTAGAGTTATTAAAGTATCTTTTTAATTCCTTAGTGCCTTATAGTTATATTATTATATATAAGTAATAAAATAATATTTCTTAGTCCTAGGGGTATATAAATTCTCCCCTTATACTAGATAATATTTTTATTATTAAGTATTTAGCTTATATCTTTTATTTTAGCTTTACTTATATTAATAATAAGAAAATCTTTTTACTTTATTATAAAGATTAAATTAAGTTCTTAGGTAATATAAAGTCTTATTATAAAGGGATTTTTTTTAAATAAGTTTTTTTTTATTATTATAATATATATTACTTATAGCCTAGCTATTAAGGTATTATTTTATTATATTATATTATATTTCTTAAAATATCTTAGAAATTTTAATTTATTTTTATCTAGGGCTATTTACTTAGTCGTAATTAAAATCTTATATATCGCTTTAAGTATACCTCTAGGCTAATTTAATATTATTATTAACTTATTTTCTTATTTTTTCTTATTTTTAAACTTTAATAAGAATTTATATAAAATAAATATAATATCTTTATTAATAACTATCTTATCCCTATAGTTAGGGTAATATAAGAGGCTATTTATAAGGTTAGATAACCTAAGTTAATATATAATTATAAAGTAATATAAGTTTAAATTATTTAGTGCCCTTACTTACCTAGGTAAAAGCTTTAGCTTTATTACTAGGTAATAATAATTAAAATAATTTATTAATACTTTTATATCTTCTTTAGCATAAAATAAAAATCATAGCTAAGTCTTAAAAGCTTTTAAGATAACTAATAGCTTTATATTAAGTATTTTATAATAGGTTTCTATATTAATAAGTTTATATAAGTAATATACCATAAGGTACTAATAGTCCCCTTTCTTCTATAAAAAAATTACCCCTATTATAAAGCTTAATTTATTTATTTTAATCCTAATTAAGGCTATTAAATTAAAATATAATAAGATAAAAGTAATCTAAAAGGTATACTTAAGCTATTTAAAAGCCTCTATAGCGCTATTACTAAGTTTAATAATTCCCTTAGGTTATCTCTTAATTATATTACTTAGTAATATAATAATAAGGCTATAATTTCTAATAAACCTTTTATAAAACCCTATAAAACTAAGAAACTATAATATATCTTAAATACTATTAGGTAGAGGCTAATCTTATATAGTTATTATTTATTCCTAATTTATAATAATTCCTTTAGGGGTTATAATAAATCTAAGGTATTTAACTTAATTAATATAAAAAATATATTTCTTAGGGTTTATATATAGCCTTATATCTTATAACTTTTATAATATACTTTTTATATATTATATATAATTTATTAAGTTATTACTATATATTAAGATATTATTAAGGTATATAATATAAATATTATTAAGTATTTTTCTAAGAGTATTATTAATAAATTATTAAAAGGTAATTAATATATTTATAAGGCTAAAAGGTATAACTTAGTATTTATAATATTTATAATAATAATAAAAAGCTATTTTTTAATTATTTCCCTTTTTAATTTATAGCTAATAATAAATATCTTTAAGGTTAAGCTTTATATAAATATAAGCCTTTATAAGTTAATTAAGACTCTCTTTAATAAGTAATAAAGATATATAATTCTTTATTATAATAATATTTAAGCTATAATAATTAATATAAAGTTATAGCTTTTTTTTTTCTTAAGAATAAAAAAAATAAAGGCTCTAGCTAGATTAATTAATCTTTAGATCTAGCCTTTTTAAAGTATATTTAAAATATACTTATAGAGTATAGCTAGCTTTCTCCCTACTAGGCTATAAATAAGTCCCTAAGGTAATATCTTTCTAAGTTTAATATTAATAATATAAGTATATCTATCTAGGGGTCTTAGTTTCTTAGCTTTTAAAATAAAAAAAATATCTTAAAATTTAAGATATAATTTTAAATACTTTTAAGAAGCTTCTAAGGGGCTTTTATTATAAGTATACCCCCGGGGGTATATTAATTTATTAGGTTTAATTATTTATAATTTAAGGTTTATAAAAAGGTTAAGGGTATAAATACTAAGAGTAAGCGCTATTACTATATATTATACCTCGCGGTATATTCTTTTCTTAGATAAAATTATTTAGAGGCTCTTCTTAGTTAAGGGATATATTTAAATTCTTTCTTTTTAGCTTAAAATAAATAACTTAATTTCTTTTATTTATAGATACTTAAGGATAATATCTTTATTATTAATATCTATAATATAAAAGTATAAGTAATATATAAAAGTAATTTAGGTATTATTAATTATTTTAATTATATTATTAATATACTCTAGGTAAGTTACTTAGCTTTTATTTATTATTTTATAATAAATTTCTTTTATTATTATTATTTTTTATTAATTTTCTTAACTTAAGAATTAAGGGTAAATAATACTTTAATTAATATTATAATTTAATAAAACTTTTATATCTTTTTATTAACTCCTTAGCTATATTAATACTTAGAGATATAATTAATTATATTATTCTTAGGGCTAGGTTTAATTTAGCCCTTATTATTAAGAGGTAATAATATAAAAGGTAATAAGTTCTTAGTTTAAATTACTAAGGGTATTAAAAAGGTAATTTCCTTAATACTTTATAGCTATATATCTAAGAGAGCTATAAGTTATATAATTAGGGTATAAATATAATAAATAAATATAATTATTTTTATTATACTTATAGTAATTTATATTATATTTCTTTTTTATTATACTTAATTCTTTGCTATTAATAAGAGTAATATTAATAGGTAATATAATAAGGTTTCTTAAGGATATATTAATATTTTAATAAGAGGTATTTTTTTTAATAATAATCTTAGCTTAGCTACTTATATTAATAAAGGTATCTTAAGTAATAAATATATTATAGCTAATAAGTTATATTTTAAGGATAGGGATTAATTTTTATATAATAAAATAAACTTAAAAAAAATTTAAGAGAAAATATAAGAGTTTAGCCTTAATACTTTTATAGATATTAATAAAATTATTAAAAAATTAGCTTTATTATATAATATAATATATAAGCTTTATAGTAATATTAAGGTAATAAGTTTTATTATTAATAATAATATTTTTACCTTATTATTTAAAGTTAGCTTAAGTAATATCTTTAATCTAATTAGCTTAAGTAATATAAATATAAATAGCTTATTAGCGCTTTAAGGTATCTTTTAAGTATTAATTAATATATAGCGCCTTTTAATAATTATAAATAAAGTAATTAGGCTCTATAAAGAAATAAATATTAAGGTTATTAAGGAATATTTATAGCTAAGTCTAGGATTTCTTATTATAAAAGGGGGCATTAATATTAGGCTTTTCCTAATTATAATATATATACTTTATATAAGTATTATTCTCGCGGGGAATAAATGCAATAGAGGATATATTATAAGGGTTAAACCTAGGCTTATATCTAGCCTTTAGCTCTTTAAGCTAGGCTCTTTTATAGGCTAGCTAATATATTTCCTAAGTAATATAGATATAGGTATTAAGCTATAATTTTTCCTCGCTTATTAAGGGAATAAAGGTAAAGGTATTAATATTATTATTATTTTATAGCTTAATAATAAGCTTAAGAGCGAAGTTAGGGGTATTATTAGGCTACTTAAGGGTAATATTTTATTAGTTTTATCTACGAGGGGGTATAATAGCTCGCCTTAATAGTCTTTTCTCCTTAGTTAAGAAGAAAAATTAATTTATTAAGGTTAAGAAAGGAATTAAAGAGAGTAAAAAAATTAAATTACTATAAAGCTACTAAAAGGTAAGTAATAAGTTATAATAGTCTTAATTCTTACCTTACTTATTATATATATATTTTCCCTTATATAAATTATATCCCTTTAATCCTTATAGTCTAATTAGCTTTTAAGTAGCTAGCTAGTTATATTTCTTAATTATTATATTACTCCCTTAGGCTAAGGCCTTAGGCTTTTATTAGCTTTTATTAGTCTTTATGCCTTAATTAGCTATTTATATATTTCTTAATTAAGAGGCTTATAATAATAATTAATATTATTAATACTATTAATATTATTATTATAATTAAGTATAATTTAATATAATTAAGTAATATAATTAATATTATTATTATAATTAAGTATAATTGAATATAATTAAGCGATATAGTTAATATAATTAATATAATTAATATAATTAATATAATTAATATAATTAATATAGTTAATATAATTAATATAATTAATATAATTAATATAATTAATATAATTAATATAATTAATATAATTAATATAATTAATATAATTAATATAATTAAGCGTAATTTAATATAATTAAATAATATAATTAATATAATTAAATACTTAATATTATTAATATTATTAATACTATTAATATAATTAAGTATAATTTAATATAATTAAGTACTTAATATTATTAATACTATTAATATAATTAACTATAATTTAATATAATTAAGTAATATAATTAATATAATTAAGTATAATTAAGTAATACTATTAATACTATTAATATAAGTAATATTATCTATATAAAAAATAATTAAATATAATTAATATTATTAATATAATTAAAATAATTAAATATAATTAATATTATTAATATTATTAATATAATTAAGTATAATTTAATATAATTAATATAATTAAAATAATTATAATCTTTATTAAAGCTATTATTAATATTAATTATTTCTAATATTTTAATATATATTACTAAGAGGTAAATATTATTACCTTATATTATTATTTAAAAACTTATTTTTTATATAATTTTATAGATATATAAAAATAACTAACTTTTATATAATTTTATAGGTATATAAAAATAATTAACTTTTATATAAAAAAATAAGATTTTAAGATATTATCTTAGTTATTAACTAGCTTAAAAGTAAGTAAAATTATAACTACTTATAACTAATATTTCTTAAAAATTAATATTTTAATATCTTATTTAAAATAAATTACTTAGATTAAGAAATAAAAATTTATAAATTAAAATAAATAAATTAATCTAAATATAATCTTATAATAATTTTAATAAACTTATAAAAGATATTATATCTAGTAATAGCTAACCCTATTAAAACCCTAAGAAAGTATACCTTATATAAACTACTTTAATTAAAGCTTAAACCACGCATAGACCCGCGTTATAAGTATCCCTTCCAAACGAGATAATAAATTATTTTAAATATAATCTTATAATAATTCTAATAAACTTATAAAAAATATTATCTAATAATAGCTATTTATTAAAACCCCCGCTAGGAAAGTGCGCCTCACCCAAACTGCTATGATTGGAAGGTGCGGGGGACCGGGCATATGGGCCGCGTTATCTCTGTCCCTCATCCGAACGATGCAGTATCCGATCCGTGATGTTTGCTGCAGCCCGGTTATCATCTGTGGCTGCATTGGAAGCGTGGGGTCGATCATGCCTAAGAATGGGACAGTATCCGATCCGTGCGTGGACCTTCGGTGCGCATGTTGGTCGGTGTTGGATGTGAGCTGAGAAAACTTTGATGCCACAGTTCGTGCATGCCTGTGTGATCAATCGCGTCAATAGAAGTCTGTCGATGTCCAAGCTGGCACACACTTTGGGCTTAAAGTCTAAGACCGTTGACATGAACCTAGGCTGGCGTCACTTTGGGCTTAAAGTCTAAGACATGGCGTTGTCACGGCGTCGGTTGTCACACTTTGCCTGGCTTAAAGTCTAAGACATGGTGATGAGCTGCATTGCACACCTCGCGAGAACGGCTGCGAACACTTTGCCTGGCTTAAAGTCTAAGAGGGTTGTCACTTAAAGTCTAAGAGCGTTGGACTTTTGACATGAACCAACGCGAATGAAAGTTGCATTAACAGCTGGCATGCTCACCTCTCACTGTCATTCACTGACGCGTGGGCCTGCATTCCACTTGTACACTTCAGCTGCCCCTCACCTCGCTCTCACCTCTCACTGTGATTCGCTGAGGCGTGGTGGAGTCCGCTGCATTCCACTTCCTGACAGCTGCCCGCCACTGGCATGCCAGACCTCACCTCGCTCTCACTTCCACCTCACTTTTCCCCCACTTCTTCTGTTGTTTGCTACCAGCCAGCCACGTTTGCTACCTTGCGAGAACTCCTCCACCGAACTGCTCTGCTTTAAAAAGACCAGCATCCTCCCTCTTCTACCATCTGGCAGAACTCATCACTTCGCTCCATCTACATCGCCTACTCTCAGCTTTTGAAGCATTTACTCTCTCAACATGGATCGAAACACACTCGCGCAGAGCCTGGTCGGGGTCCCCGTTCAAGACCTGCTGGCTGCCCTCCCTAACAACACCCTCCGCCAAGTTGCAACCCAGCTCCACCCAAACGGCATCCAGGGTGCCTCTGTTGACCGCGCCAAGCGCCCTCTGAATGCCTTCATGGCTTTCCGCAGTAAGGACGCTCTACATTTTCGATGAAGGTCTGCTAACTGTCGAAGCCTACTATTTGAAGATGTTCCCCGACGTTCAGCAGAAGACTGTTTCTGGCTTCTTGACCACGCTCTGGAACAAAGAGGCTCAACGCAACAAGTGGGCCCTCATTGCCAAGGTCTACTCCTTCGTCCGCGACCACCTGGGCAAGGGCAAGGTCAGCCTGGCCGCCTTCCTCGCTCTTTGCTGCCCTATCATGCGCGTGATTGATCCCGCCGACTATCTTGAGACTCTGGGCTGGGTTGTTCAAGAGAATCCCGAGGGCGCGATGGCCATCACCCAGGTCCAGGACGTCGAGAATTCTGTGGAGTCTACCAGCGTCTCTGATGTCTATCCCATCTCTGAGATCGAGCTCCTTGTCTCCCTCGTCGAGTCTGGATATCTCCCTGAGCATGGACCTAGCCTCATCCAACACATGAGCCAGAACAACAATGGTATGATGACCCTGAGCGTCAACAAGGTTGACAAGAAGAAGGAGTTCGTCAATGCACTCGCCAGGAATCCATACCTGGCGGCGGAGCAGCTTCTTGGTGCCGTCTACGACCAGACCTACTTTCAGCGCATGCCGATCTACGCCTGGGAGACTCTCGACCTTGGGAATTTCAGTCACATCCCGATCACTATCCCATACCCACCCACCAATGAACCTTACCCATTCCATGACGATAACCGCCCTGGCGTTCCGACTTCGATGCCATTCGATGCCCATTTTACCCCCGCCCAACGCGCCTACGAGAGACAACTCAACGAGGTCGCCGGTGCCTGGGACATGGATGATACCTACGTCGCTGAGTTCATTGCCGAGACCGGTAAGTCGCTCTCCATCTCCTCAATCCATCCTTGATTCTGACAGATTTCTTCACAGACCCCAACGGTGAATTCTACGGCGTCCCCAGAGAGTTCCAGTGAGCAGGGCAGTCGCAAGTTGCGATTGGGTGATGGAGCAATGGTGGTGCTTCTCAGATTTAGTCGGGCTAGGTCACTTTGATTCTGAATTCGCAATGAAGTAGATACGCAATGTCATCACGTCACAAATTTGCATGTCTATTTCAATCAAAGCAGTCGCGTCCACACATACTATGATACAAGATCTGTGAAGGCAAGAATTACAGACTACCTACCTAGTGACTGGTCAACTCCAGGTTGTGACCGTTAATGAGCGGACCGAGTGCCTAAAGCATTTGCCAAGTGAATCTTTGCTTCAAATGAGCCAAAACGGGTTAGAAATGGCCGAGAATCCAAGCTGAAAGTCTGGGCAAAAAGACAAGTGAGGAACAAGTGAGGTCAAAATGAACACGGTGTGTGATTACAGAGCCACCCCTCTTTTAGCCTCACAGGGCTGATGCGGGGTAACGAATGGGGAATGGCACGTGCGTTAAACCTCCTTTTAGAACAGTACGTACCCAGGGAGTGGCCCGTGCGTTAAACCTCCTCTTTTGGAACGGTACGTACCCAGGGAACGGTACGTACCCAGGGAACGGTACGTACCCAGGAAACGGTACGTACCCAGGGAACGGTACGTACCCAGGGAACGGTACGTACCCAGGGAATGGCCCGTGCGTTAAACCTCCTCTTTTGGAACGGTACGTACCCAGGGAATGGCCCGTGCGTTAATCTCCTCTTTTGGAACAGTAGGTACATATCCAGGAGGAGGCTTGGCTGAGTTATGAACCTAAACTGGACTGCTTAATACTTCTAATCTACGCATTTAATATAAGTGCAGGGTTATAAAAAAAACTACTAGTTTTTAAACTAAGGTTAATTAAACTAAGACTTTAATTAAAAAACTACTAGTTAATTAACTAGCCTTAGTTTTAATCTAAGGTAAGAAAAACTAAATTAGTTTTTTTTTTAGTTTTAGTTTTTAATTTTACTTAGTAATTTTAGTTTTAGTATTTTAAAATTAATTACTAGTTTTTTAACTAAGTAGTTAATTAACTATTAGTTTTTTAACTAATAATAAATATAAAAATAATAAAAAATAAAATTTATATTTAAATAAATAAATTACTTTTTTAGGCTTAGTATAAGGCTATTTATATATATATATATAAATAAAATAATCTTTATATATAAAATATAACTTATTAATCGCTTATTAATAGTCTAAAAATAAAGAAATATTTAAAAATAACTTAATTTTTAAAAATAAATATAATTTTATATTTATAGCTTAGAAATTACTAATAAATTACTAATTAATTACTTATAAATATATAAATAATTATTAATAAGTAATTTATAATTAGATTAATAAGAAATCTACTTAGAAATTAAGGAAAATACTAAATAAGTAATTTATAATAATTTATAAGATTATAAATCACGGATTTAAGTAGACTTAAGGCAGAAATATTAGATTTAAAATTTTTTTCTATATTTACTTATATATTTAATATATAAAAATAATTTTTAAAGAATTTATATATATTAGCTTTAAGCTTTAAAAAATAAAACCTTTTTTAATAATACTTAGTAATATCTTAGTAACTAATAACCCTAACCCTATTATTTATATATTATTAAAATCTCTTTCTTTTTTTACTTTTTTATAAAAATAAATTTAAGCTTTACTATTAGTCCCTCTAATATTAAGTCTTAGTTTTTTACTTCTAAGACTAATATTATAAGTATTATAAAAGCTAGACCTTCTCCTTTTAAATCTATAACCTACCTTATACCTTCTTTTTCTCTAGCTTACCCTAGACCTTTTTCTATAGTTAAAGGGTTTAATATAGAAGAAAAAAGCTTTAAAAGCTATATTATTATAGAGGGTCTTTTTACTAGGGTTTTATTACTTAAAATCCCTAATAATAAAAGAGAATATTTTATTTCTTATATAAGGTATATATTAATTTCTCTTTTATTCCTATATAGCCTTATTTATAAGGTTATAAAAACTAATTTTTTTTAATTTTCTTATTTATTTTTTAATATACTTTATAAAGTATATTAATTTTAATTAATTTTTATAGCTATTTTTATAAAAAATTAAAAAAAGTAAGACTTTATAAGTCTTTTAACTTTATTTATTATTATAAAAATAAGTATAAAAGTATTACTACTAATAAAAAGTAAAAAGCTTTTAAAAAGAGAAATAAGTTATATTTTTTTTTAATTTTAATTTAAGAGTTTTTCTTATTAATATATTAATATTTAAAAAGAAATACCTTAGACTAGCCTAAAAGAGATTTTTTTTTATTAGGCAAAGACCTAGCTCTTTTATAAGCTCTAATAGCTACTTTATAAAGACTAAAGCTTATAAAAAGATAATTAATTTTCTTATAAAAAATAATTTATCTTTTAGGGTTTTTTCTTTTAGCTCTCTTTAAGAGTTATTAAGCTATTATAATAAATAAGTTTTTTTTTCTTTTTTAAAAAATATATATTAATTTATATTTAATGCTAGGCCTATAGTAAATAGGGCTAAAATTAGAGGTATTTTATTAAATACCTTTAATTCTAGCCTTATTAGCCTAAATTCTACTTTAGTAATTAATATATCTACTTTAAGGACTTTTTTCTTAACTTTAGATATTTAGACTATAGTAAATTAGGTCTCTTATTTAGGGATAATAATAGTATTTATTAATACTAGCTTTACCTTAAATTATAAGTTAATAAATAAGTTTTTTTTTTAATAATTTAAGGGTTTTTTTATTAATTATTTCTCTAATTATTTTAGGCTTTTATAACCTTACTAAGAGCTATACTAGGATATATATTTATAGCGAATTTTTTAAAGCTTTAAATATATACCTTAGTTTAAAGCCTAAAAATATCTTTAAGTAAATTTTTCTTTAATTTTTATTTTCTTTAATTATTTACTAATTTTATAATAATATTACTAGGGATAATACCTTAAATAATAATACCTTTTTAAAATCTTTTATTAAATCTTATAAAAAAGATATTAATAAGGATTTCTAAGGGGATATCTATTATATAATATATATTATTAATTTAATTATATAAGATATTCTTAAAGAGTATTTCTCTTTTTTTTCCTTAAAAAATTACTTATTAAGCTATATTAATAATACTTTAAGTAAGCTTAAAAGTAATAATATAGGGTTAAAAGAAAAGGAACTTAAAAGCCCTGCTTTTAATAGTAAGTTATATTTTTTTATAATTTCTTTCTTTTTATTTAGCTATATTTATATTAATATTACTTTTTTTTAGGCCTTATTAGCTAGATTAAAAGGCTTATAATTATTTTTAAGTATACCTAAGAGCCTAAAATACTATTAAGTAAGGCTATTAAGAAGTATACTAAGGAGGGCTTATTTAAGTCTAAGAAGTAATATATTCCCTTAGGTAATTTTTTTTTATTTCTTTAAGCTTATAAGCTTATAATAAATAAGAAAAAAATACTAATTAATTTATAGATAATTCTATATATTAAAACTCTACTTATTTTATACTTAGTACTTTTTTAGAATTTAAAAGTCTGCTTATTTATATTTCTAAAAATATTATTATTTTAGAATATAAAAAGCTATTTTTAACTAAAAAAGAATAGGCTAAAGTAGAAGAGTTAAAGTATATTTTTAAGGTTTTTTTAAGACCTTTTATTAAGCTTTAAGGTTAAGCTTATATTATAATTTCTTAAGGGTTATTATATATTTATATTATATATAATAGCTTAAAGGATTTATAGTTAGGCTATAACTAAAAGCAAGATAAGGTTAGTTTTTTTTTTAATTTATATATAATATATACTAACTTTTTAAAGGACCCCTTTTTTTTTAGCTTAAATCTAGTTATAAAGGCTAGAATTAATAAGCTAAAGAAATATTTTCCTTAATTTCTTTCTAAGACTAAGCTAATAAATTATAAGCCTTTCTTTTTTGCGATTATTTTAGACCCTAGGTTTAAGATATCTTAATTTTAATAAAAAGGCTTATTATATTACTACCTTATTATTAGTAAGGATATTTTTACCTTTTTTAAGGAAGAATTTTTTATATAAGTATTTTTTTTTTAATTTCTTAATATTTTTTTTTTAATTTTTTAAATATAAATATTAATATTATATAGGGTTAAAAGCAAAAAGGCTAGCTTTTTAAACCCTTTTAATTTAAAAGATTTAAAAGATAGCTAAAAATCACGCTCCCTACCTATATAAGCATTTAACTTTAAAAGAGATTTATATATTTTTTTTAAAGGTAAAGAAAAAAAGGAATTAATAGTTTTTTTAAGTAAAAAGTAGCTAGGAAAAAAAGGAAATAATTTTTTTTTTTTTTCTTTTTTTTTTATTTTATTAGATTTTTTATATATTTTTTACTAATTTAATTATAAGCTAATATTTTAGAATATTAAAAAACTAATAATATTAGGTTTTTTATTTTAAGTATATTAGCTAAATGCTATTTAGTTATTCCTATTATTTTTGCTTTTATAAAAAGTACTTTTTTTATTAATAATAATATTATTATTAAATTTAGAAATAAATTAGACCTAAAAGTAATTAAAAAGGTACTTTTATTAAAAAGCTAGTTATATTATAGTTTAAAAGAGAATAAGGCTAAGGTATAAGGTAATATATAGTTTTAATATAGTTTTTTTTTAATATAATTAAACTTCTTTTTTATTAATTTATATTTTTTTTTTATTTTTTTTTTATTTTTTCCCTTAAATTTTAATATAATATTTAAAGAGTTTTTTTTAATTTTAATTTTATAATATTATTATTATTTTTTATTTTTTTATAAAGCTTAAGTTACCTTATATATATTTTTTTTATATTTTTTAATTTTCTTATATATCTTTATATTTAAGTATATATATATATATATATATATATACTTACTATTATTATATAATTCTAACCTACCTTATAAGTATTTTATTATTATTATTATTAAATTATTTTTATTTAATTTTAATTATTTTTATAAGCTTTATATATCTTAAGATTAATATTATTATTATATTAATAACCTATAGCTATTAACCTACCTTATAGCTATTTTAATAATATTATTATTATATTATTTTTATTTAATTTTAATTATTTTTATAAGCCTTATATACTTAAAAATTAATATTATTATTATATTAATAACTTATAGCTTATAATCTACCTTATAGCTATATAATTAATATTATTATTATTATTTAATTATAATTTTATAACCCTTATTTTACCCTATAGGTATTATTAAAGACTTTTATAAAAAAGGTCTTTTATATAAATAATTCTAGGAAATTTAGCTTATGAGTTATAAGCTTAATAATTTCGTACCCTAGAGTATATTCTTAGCGCTTTCTAATAGTAGGCTTACCTAAGCTATAGCTACTTAGATAAGCTAGATATCGCGGAGTTATATAAACTTTCCCTCTAGACCGCTCTAGCCCTATAAGGTAAGTTATATAACCCAGACTTAAGACTTTATCTAAAGCCTAATAACTTTATTTAATCCGTCTCTCTTATATAAGTATTTCCTATCCGGTTTCTAATATTTAAAATATAAAACCTTATAAGCTTTACCTTCTTTATGCTATAACTTAGCTATTTATAATCCGATCTATATATACCCTATATAGTTAGATAGCCTTAGATAAGGGCTATCTAATAGTATAGTTTTTAATTAAATTAGGCTAATAGGGTCTAAGTAATTAGCTCTAAAAAATAGCCTTCTCTTAGAATAGTTTTTTTTTCTTACCTCTTTATATACTTAAGTAATATAAGTAATAAAACTACTAATAAAAAGCTAGCCTTTTACCCTATACTCTTATTTACTTTATAACTTATTTTTCTTCCTTTATAATTTATTACCTAGCTAATTAGCTTTTTATAAAAACTAAATCTATTACTTATTTACTTCTTATTTCTATTACTTACCTTATAGTCTTTAAAAACTATATAACCTTTATTCTTTAGTCTTTATAAGTACTTTAATTATAAAAACTTTATTATATTATTCATATTTAAATTATATAATTTATATATTACTCTTAAGATACCTTATAAGTATTTTAATTATATTATTATATTATTTTTATAATACTTATATTTTAAAAAATTTTAATCTTAGCTTACCTTATAGATATTTTAATAATATTATTAATATTATATAATTTATATTTATTTTATATTATTAATTTCTAGCCCTTAATATAATATATAAATAACTTAAAAGTTTTAATAATATTATAATATTTATATTTAAATTATACTTTTATTTTATAACCCTTAAAATACCTTATAGCTATTTTAATAATTTAAATATTTATATATATTTATTTTTTATTATTAAAATTATTATTAAAATTATTATTATTTAAATATTTATATAAGCTAAGATATATATATTATATATTTAATTAAATAGATTTAATTAATTAAATTATTAACCTCTATTTACTATTAAGTTTTAATTTAATACTAAGCCCTAGCGCTAATACTTTTTAGGTTTATAAAACTTTAATACTAACTCTAGGCACTAATACTTCTAAGTAAACCTATAATATTAATAACCTTTATTTCTTAATATAATTATACCTATAGCTATATAATTAGATCTTAGCTAGCTATAAGTTTTTTTTAATTTTCTTATTTAATATTTTAAAAGATATTAATATTTATAATAAAAGTTATAAGCTATGCCTTATATAAACTTATATTTCTTTTCTTTTTAAGTCTTAAGCCTTTAAGAAATATAATTTCTTTCTAAGTAAAATACCTATATATCTTAAGCTTTATTTTAAAAGCCTTTAATAAAAAAAGCTTTTTTTTAATAAAATTAATCCTTTTATTAATATTATAATTAAGTAAAAAAAGGTTAAGTAAATAAAAAAAAAGCTATATCTAAAGATAATAAGTTTAATTTAAACCTTTAATTAAGTAAATTATATACTTATTATAATACTTTAAATAACTTTATATAATATTATTTCTTATAGCTAATTATAAATACTTTTAATATCCTTATAAAGTTTATAAAGCTTTTTAATAAAGTTATCTTAGTTATATTAAAAGCTATACTAATAGGTATTAGCTATATTACTTTAATTATTAGGTTAAAGATCTCTATAGAAAGCTATTATAATCTTATTATTAATATATTATTAATTAATTAGCTAGTCTTTAATTAATTAATTAATTAATAGTTATTATTAATTATAATTAAACCTCCTCTAATAAGGATAATAAAAGTATAATCCTTTAAGACTTTAGCCTCTTTAAGTAATTAAGAGTTATAAAAATAATTAAAAGGTTAATATTAAAGGGGAGAGTTATTATATAAAGGGGATTTTAACCTTTTTAAATAATTAAAAAGTAATTTATTTATTATAAATAAAGCTAATTTTAATATATTATTAAAGCTATTAATAATTATATAAATAAACCTTATTAATTTAAGCCTATTAAGACCTTAGGCTTTAAGTATAGAGCTTTTATTATTAAATAAACTAAGAATTAATTAAGATACTTTAACCCTTATTTTAAGTAAAATAAAGCTATAAAATAATATATATTTATTTTATATTTAAAATAATATTATTATAACCTTAAGTTACCTTATATATATATTTTAATAATAAAGTTATTAATATAAATTTTTTATTAATTATTATTATTATTATTATTATTATATAAGCTATAATATACCCTATAGGTATTTAAATATTATTATTATATTTTTTATTTCTTTTATTATTTTTTTAATTTTTTCTTTAATTAATTAACTAATTAAAAACTAATTTAAAACTAATTTAGTTTTTTTTAATTTTAATTTTTAACTTTGCTTAGTAATCTTAGTTTTTATTAATTTTAGTTTTTAATTTTACTTAGTAATCTTAGTTTTAGTTTTTTATAATTAATTAATAATTAATTAACTCCTTAGTTTTTTAACTAATAATTAATTAACTAAAGAGTTAATTAACTAAAAGTTATTTAACTATTAGTTAATTAACTATTAGTTAAAAAACTTTTAGTTAAAACTAATAATTAGTTACTAATTTGCAACCCTGACACAAGTGTGATCATTAACATGCGATTTTGTGATCTAGACTAGACTCTGTAGCGATACCTCAGCACCTCTGCTGTACCCCTACTGCCCCTTTTTTTTAAGCACTCTGGCCATTGTCCATGTAATGTGTGAACGTCATCAGATAAAAGTCATCGTTATCCGCGTCTGCATCCTCGAAAAACTGGCATGCATGGCATGCGGCGTTCAAGAAATTGAGGGTAAGGTATCCTCCCATGTCCGAACGGGGTGTCCTGCCCTGCATAAAACTTAGACCGTGAACTATTGCTGGATGAGAAAGTACTTACCGCTGGCGTGAAGTACAGGTACTCATCGCTGATGTCATTGATCTCGTTGGGTGGCTATCATCAAGTCAGCGAGATGCCTTCGAAATACACGTAACAACAAACCAAGCCGTCCAGTCTCATGCCCGGATACGTCCCCCCCGATAGCTGGGCGAGGTCTATGAATCGTTCCTCTCGGTCGGCCAACGACCGTCCGTTTCCAGGTACGTCCTTGAAGATGTCAGCCACTGTTTGTGAGCATTTTGAGTAAACTTACCACGTCCATCTCGACACGCTTGAACTCGTATGCATTCTCGATACCATCAGTCAACGTGAAAGCTGAACAGGGCAGATGGTATTCAACAGTGTCCTGAGGCGGGGGAGCGTTGGCTGGGAAGGTCGGCAGCTGGGTGTTCATGATGTAGTTGTTCCAAGGCGAGCCAGGCACTCGTCGATAGGGATGCCAGAATGGGACAGACCGCCACTCGTTGTCCACTGCAACCTTGACCAGAAGCTTCCTTCCTTGACCCGACACTCTGATGGTGTTGGGAGCCACATTGAACTCAATTGCAGGCGCCTGCGACGGCTGAGACAGGCGATAGCCCTTGGCCACGATTGAGAGCGAGATCTTGAGAAGGAGTGCTGTGGCGGATTGCTCGTCGACGTAGGTAGAGAGGCTACGCCACGGATAATCCGGGAGATGCTCCCCAAAGACATGGGTGATGTAGAGGAAAGCAAGGGCGGTATGGGCGACAAGGCAGGCAGATCGAAATTTGAGGTCGGCAGGCTTGTCCCAAACTTCACCCACGACCAGCATCGCGACAAAACCCAAGTTGGCGAATGGGAACTGCTCAGACTGGCTATGCTCCCAAGGTATGCCCCGAGGCAGGCCTGCAAGTTCCATGGTATCATTCTCGCCAGGTTGGTAATGCTTGCGGAAAGATGGTATGGCCTCGGCATACCACATCGAAATGCTCGCCTGAATGATGACCGTAGGCTTCTCTCCTGGTGTTTCCCTTGCAGCGAGTGTTCGAATGTTCTTGAGGATGTCATTATTCTCAGCAAGGTCGGAAAGTAGGTCTGGGATCAGAGAGGCGACCGCTTCAAGAATGTCTAGAAAACGTTAGGGCGAATGCAAGCAAAACAGTGCAGTACATACCTTCAGTCTGGAGCTTCTTGTTCTCCGATTCTGGTAGGTCTTTAAGGGCTCGCTGAAGGATAATGCCGTGTAGAGGTTTGAGAGCAGGGTCAACCCTCTTAGCGATGGAAATCTCCTTCCACAGGGGAGTGAAGCTGAATGAGTTTTCCATGTTGGTGATCACTATGATGCGAAGGTTGAATGCGGACAGAGCAGCGTGGTCAAGGGCTCGAAGAAGCGATGGGGGTAGACTTCTGAGCAACCCAACGGAGATATCACAGCTATACACAACTGAATGCGGACAGAGCAGCAGCCGGGTCCGTGCCCCGCATGCCTTAAGCCTAAAGCGCCAACAATAGGACTGTGTTCTTTGAAGCCTATTTGGGTAATTTAGAGAACAATAGGATAAGCCCCTCATTGTTCTCTGCTTAGATTAGGTAAGTTCGCCAAACCACATTGCCTTAAAAACATCGGAGAGTTCGTGGCAAAAGCAATTTCCGTGTACTGCTCTGTTGCCCAACACAACCCTCCCCAGTTCATAACATCAGTCATAAACCTCGCCTCGATCGAGCCCGCCCCAACACCTACAGCCATGGCGCCCGATAACATCTCTATGGAGGAGATGGCAAGGCACCCCCGATGTACTGTGGAAGGGTTTCTCAGCCCGCCCTATCTGGACGTCCCCCTCAGCTTCGTGTACAAGAAGGATCGGTCCGATGTTCACATCTTCATGAACGACCTTTCGCACCCCGAATATCTGTGCTACGTCGCAGACAATTTCAGGCATGTGGACTTGTGATTGAAGGAGTCATGATGATCTAATTGTCACAGCCGCCGTGTTGAGCAGCCCGTCATGGTGTTTCACGACAAGGCCAGAAGAAAGTTCCGCCTCTGCCCTGTGACTCCGGGTGTGCCGTCTGATACCTCGACCTATGGAAGATTTTGGTTTGGCCGGGGTATGCATTTGTATCTACTGCGGTTAACCAGACGTTGCTAATATGATACTAGACGCTACCGGAGTCGACAATGTTCCTATCCCCTCTGTCCTCCTGACGCTGGACCATGGATTGGCTCATTCCCTTTCGAAGAATGCATGGATCTTGTACAGAAAGACGAAGGAACCGGGAATTCGCAGACAGCGCCCCGAAATCTCGCATGTGCAACTTTGTAAGCAACCTTTTCACGAACATGCGAGCTTGTCTAACCTTTGCATAGGCGAGACCATTACTCAAATGTGGATCAATGAGACTCCTCAAGTCAGAGAGTGTTGGAAGCTCACGGCCCAGAGCGCTCTCATTCACCACATCCAGAAGAAGCAGGAAGCCGCGAACAATGAAGCTTCAAGCGGAAGCATGGAAGAGGAACCTTCGGGTTAATATACCTCTGGGTATAGCGAGGAGGTATCACACTGTCCTTCCCTCTACTTCTCTGTTGCGGGTTTGCACCCCCAGTCACTCATTGGCACTCCTGTTCTCCCCCCGCGCAAACACGGTCTCTCTCGATGGTTCATTTGGTCATTCTCTAGTACTAGCTAGTTCAACCCTCGCTTCTTCCAAGTCAGTCACTGCCTGCGTGTGAATATCGTGATGGTCGGTCGTTGTGCTCAGTCACGTGTGAATATCGTGAATCCCGTCGCTCCTGCTCTTTGGGACACCATGGCAACCCAACGCGATTAGTCAGTATTGAACCCTCGCTCCTTCTGCGTTTGAAGAGTCACGTGTGAAATCGTGATGAAAGGTCGCTCCTGCCTTTGAACCCTCGCTCCTTCTGCGTTTGAAGAGTCACGTGTGAATATCGTGATGAAAGGTCGCTCCTGCTCTTTGGGAAGGACGGTCAACGATTAGTCAGTATTAAACCTCTATTTGAACCTCGTCGACTGCCTCGTCGACAACCTCGACGACAACCTCGACGACAACCTCGACGACAACCTCGTCGACAACCTCGTCGACAACCTCGTCGACAACCTCGTCGACAACCTCGTCGACAACCTCGTCGACAACCTCGTCGACAACCTCGACGACAACCTCGACGACAACCTCGTCGACAACCTCGTCGACAACCTCGTCGACAGCCTCTTCGACTGCCTCGTCGACTGCCTCGTCGACTGCCTCGTCGACTGCCTCGTCGACTGCCTCGTCGACTGCCTCGTCCGCAACCTCGTCGACAACCTCGTCCGCAACCTCGTGGGCAACCTCGTGGGCAACCTCGTGGGCAACCTCGTGGGCAACCTCGTGGGCAACCTCGTGGGCAACCTCGTGGGCAACCTCGTGGGCAACCTCGTGGGCGACCTCGTGGTGAGCCTCGTTGACAGCCTCGTTGACAGCATCGTTGACAGCATCGTTGACAGCATCGTTGACAGCATCGTTGACAGCATCGTTGATAACCTCGTTGACTGTTTATACTTGGACATGTTCAATCCATGACAAGCCATCCTTGAGTGCATCCCCAGCTCCATGACACCCTCATGCCCAATCACTACTCCATATAAAAGTACGACACCTCCATTCCGACCCCTTCTCCTTATCCCCAGACGGACCCAGCGGCCGCGGGCAAATGTAAAACGATCGACCGCAATTGACGCCCGACTTCTTTGTTGTCAAGATGATGCATGGTTCATTGTGTTCACATCGAGGTGGGTCTCTCTTGCCCAACAACTTTGACCAAGATTCTTTAGCCTCGATTGGGTCGAATACCGTGTCGTTCTTTGGAGAGGCTGGCTTGAAGAAACCGTGGAGGGTTCTTTGGCGGGGGTTGGTCTTGGATCGCGTTGATGTGGTCTTGTCGTTGGAGGTCTTGGCCATCTTGGATCGCGATGTCGTGGTCTCTGCAGGTCTCTTCGTACTCGTGGTCTTGGTCATGAGGGATCGCGATGTCGTAGTGGCCTCTGGTCTCGTGCTCGGTTGGGATCGCGATGTCGTAGTGGCCTCTGGTCTGGAGGTCTCGATGTCGGGTCTAGAGATGCTCTGTGAGCCTGTGAGTTCGTCGACACGGGTGTTGCTGCGTACCTCGTGGTGTTTGTCGACATGCGCAACATATCACGAATGCTCTGCCTCCGAAACTCTGGCATTCGCTTTGCAGACAAAGGGAGGAGATCCTTGGATGTCCATTGACGCTCGCCAGGGTTCAAGTCCATGGTCGCAAAAACAGGACAATGATCAGATCCCATCAAACCCTCTTGAATGTCAGAAAAAGTAAACCAATCCTTGATACCTTCACTACACAAGATGTAGTCAATTCTACTACCATTATTGGCAGGTCGTGTATTCCGTTTTGTATCCCAGCAAGTATTCATGCCTATTCGATCAGGATGAAAGTAACGACACAAATCCCAGAGAACAGGTTCCTCCCCCTTTCCAAAGATCATCTGGTTAAAGATGCGTTGTACGGGGTCTGTCATGTCACCGACAACCTGCTTTCCTGGGCTGGTGTCGACGTTCAAGTCACCCGTTACAATAACTTGCTTTCCTTCTGATATAAGATTTCTTACCCTCAAATCCAATGCTTTAAAGAAACTTAATCGAAAGTCGTCACGGCTGGCAGGACAGTAAACTCCAAGAAGTACAAACCCTGGAAACTCGAGTATAAGACAACGACCTTCAGAGTCGATATCGTCGAGGCCTGGCGGGTAACCACCAATCTGCTGGTCAAGAGGAAGATCTCGATACTTCGTGGTAGACTTTGGAGGTGTCAAAACACCAGTGATCCCTTCTTCAGCTCGGATTGGGGTACATTTGGAGTTTCGTGTATAGATTGCGACTCCAGAGTAACCTGGGGGTAACCTGGGTTAGCTGTCTGGCAAAGAGCTGTGTCTGGGGAGACGAGAGTACCCTTCTTATACTTGGGAAAGGTAAAAAAAACATCCCAACCAGGTAAAAGAACCATATCATCTGTCAAATCCTTTCGTTGAATCTTGGTCTCTTGCATGACAACAATGTCTGCTTCCAAGATGTCAAACATGGCCTGTAAGAGTCAGCTTCCAGTCAAACATGGCCTGAACTTCAGTCAACATGGCCTGAACTTCAGTCAACATGACCTGAGTCAATTGAGATGTAAGCAGGACTCACTTCAAATGTCTTCTCTCTCCAAGGTTGATAACCAAATGGATTCCTTAAAAGTTAGAAAGTTCGATTTCTTGATAAACTACCAACCTGATTCCGTTGACTGAATGTGTAAGTAAAGGTCTTGAGTTGGAGAGAGTCTCACCATTCCATGTTGTAATACGAAATGGCATCGTGTGGTTTATAGTCTCTGGGATCGTGGTTATTCTCGTGATGCATGTGGTGATGGTCGGCCGTAGGGACGAGGCGGGAGGATGTGATATCGACGGGAGGATGTGATATCGACGGAGAATCAACGGGATCAGCGGGAGACGACGGATCGACGGAATCGGGGGAGGACAACGAGGAATCGGTGATATCGACGGAGAATCAACGGGATCAGCGGGAGACGACGGATCGACGGAATCAGGATCAAAGCACACTAGAAGAATCAGCGAGATCAGATAAATGCGGGATTGACAAACAAATAGATGAATCGTGATGATGAAGAGGAAACGTGACGCGTGAAAGTGATGACGCGAACTCGTGGGAGATGGAAGTAGAGACGGAGCGGAGATAGGATTTTGAAGGAGCGATCAAATGTCGCTGTTGCGTCACTCGATTGTGTTGATTGATTGTGTTGATTGTGATTGTGATTGTCTCGATTGTGTTGATTGTGATTGTGATTGTCTCGATTGTGTTGGATTGTGTTGAAATTGTGTTGCTTGTTGGCACTGAGCGGGTGAGGTCTGCCGGAGCTGGAAGATGTAAGGCTGTTAAGGTCTGACTTGAGAAGCTGTTGATGAAGCTGTTGATGAAGCTGTTGATGAAGCTGTTGATGAAGCTGTTGATGAAGCTGTTGATGAAGCTGTTGATGAAGCTGTTGAAGAAGCTGTTGAAGCTGATGAAGAAGCTGTTGATGAAGCTGTTGAAGAAGCTGTTGAAGAAGCTGTTGATGAAGCTGTTGAAGAAGCTGTTGAAGAAGCTGATGAAGCTGATGAAGAAGCTGTTGAAGAAGCTGATGAAGAAGCTGATGAAGAAGCTGATGATGAAGCTGTTGATGAAGCTGATGAAGAAGCTGTTGAAGAAGCTGTTGAAGAAGCTGATGAAGCTGTTGATGAAGCTGTTGATGAAGCTGATGAAGAAGCTGTTGAAGAAGCTGATGAAGCTGTTGATGAAGCTGTTGATGAAGCTGTTGACTCGGAAGACTGTCGACAAGTCTATCCTCGACAAGTCCAACTGGATTGATGAAGCTGTTGACTCGACAAGTATTGATCAAGTCCAACGCAACGGTCGGTCATGGGAGGCTGTTGACTCGAGGCTGTTGACTCGAGGCTGTTGACTCGAGGCTGTTATTGAATCGACGGGAGTATCAACGGGAGGACAACGAGGACGGAATCAACGGGAGTCGACGGGAGGAATCACGGGAGGAATCACGGGAGGAATCGCGGGAGAATCGGTGATATTGTCGACGGGAGAATCGGCGGGAGAATCGGGGGAGGACAACGAGGAATCGTGATATTGTCAGCGGAATCGACGGATCGACGGAATCGGATCGAAGCACTAGAATCAGCGAGATGAGACAATGCGAGATTAAAGACCAACTAGATGAATCGTGATGATGAATCGTGTTGATGAATCGGCGAGGTTGAGAGGTTGACGCGTGAAAGAGGAAAGTGAATGACGCGAACTCGTGGGAGACGGACCGGAGATAGCGGAGATAGAGCATGAGCGACCGACCGATCACGTGCACTCGATTCGTCAAAAGCGTCGCGTCAAGCGTCGATGTTGATGAATTGTGTTGCTTGTTGATGGTGTTGAGTTGATGGTGTTGAGTTGATGGTGTTGAGTTGATTGCCACGAGACTTACCGCCGACCGACCTACCCTATAGCTGACTAACCGACCTACCCTATAGCCAACCGGCCAACCGACAGGCTGACCGACGAACCCCACGGCGGTGCGCAAGACGACCCCACGTGACCGATCACATGCACGATCCCTCAATTGTTCGTAAGACGACCTGACAACCACGTGACCCGCCTAGCCGACCGACCTACCCTATAGACGACCGGCCAACCGACAGGCTGACCGACGAACCCCACGGCAGTGCGCAAGACCCAATAACCACGTGACCGATCAGATGACCGACGAACCCCACGGCGGTGCGTAAGACGACCTGACAACCACGTGACCCAGCCGACCGACCTACCCTATAGCTGACCGACCCGAAGCCTAACCCCGAACCCCACACGGCAGTGCGCACGACCCGATAACCACGAGACCTACCGCCGACCGACCTACCCAATAGCTGACTAACCGACCAACCGACAGGCTGACCGACGAACCCCACACGGCGCGTAAGACAACCTGACAACCACGTGACCCACCCAGCTGACCGACCCGAAGCGAACGGCGGTGCGCAAGACCAATAACCACGTGACCGATCACGTGCACGATCCCTCAATTGTCCGTAAGACGACCCAATAACCACGTGACCCACCCAGCCGACCGAGCTACCCTATAGCCAACCGACAGGCCAACCGACCGGCTAACCGACCCGAAGCGAACGGCAATGCGCAAGACCCGACAACCACGTGACTAATCACATGCATGATCCCTTAATTATGCTAAAGGCAGGGCCCGGCGAGGCATATCTTAATTATCTTAATAAATTAATTATTTTAATTATATTAATTATATTACTAGTATTACTTATATTAAATTATATTAAATTATCTTAATTATATTAATAGTATTAGTATTACTTAATTATATTAATATTACTTAATTATATTAATAATATTACTTATATTAAATTATATTAATAATATTAGTATTATATTAACTTATATTAAATTATATTAATAGTATTAATATATTAATCTTAATTCTATTAATTATCTTAATTATATTAAATTATATTACTTATATTATTAATATTACTTATATTAAATTATATTACTTATATTACTAGTATTACTAATATTAGATTATATTAGATTATTTTAATTATATTAAATTATATTACTTATATTAATAGTATTACTTATATTAATAATATTAATTATTTTAATTATATTAATAATATTACTTATATTAAATTATATAAATAAAATTAATATTATATTAAATTATATTAAATTATATTAATAATATTAATAATATTACTTATATAAATAATAATAATAATATTAATTATTTTAATTATATTAAATTATATTAATTATACTTAAATATATTAATTATTTTAATTATATTAAATTAATTTTTATTATATTAATAATATTACTTATATTAATAGTATTAATTATATTAATTATATTACTTTTATTAATTATATTAATATTACTTAATTATATTAATTATATTAATTATATTAAATTATATTAAATTATATTAAATTATATTTAATTTTATTAATAGTATTAATAATATTACTTAATTATCTTAATTATATTAAATTATATTAAAAAGTTAAGATAATTTTAAAAATATTATTTTTTTTTATATTTTTTTAAGTCTTAATTTTTTTATAATAAAAATATATTTTTAAATATTTAAAATAAAGCCTAAAGTAAAGCTATTATTAATTAAATATTAGTTTTTAAATTTATTAACTTTTTATATAATTTTTAATATTATAAAAAGTTATATAAGCTTACTTAATATATTTTTTTTATTATAAACTTAATAAAAAAAGCTATTAAAGAAATACCTTAAAAATTTTATTTTTTTATATAAAAGTTAATTATTTTTTATATACTTATAAAATTATATAAAAGTAAAGTTTTTATATAGAAACGCGAGGCTAATAAGGCTATATTATAATTACCCCTTAGTAATATATATTAAAATATTAGAAATAATTAATATTAATATTAATAATAACTTTAATAAAAATTATAAGGATTTTAAAGACCTCTTAATTACCTAGGTTTTATATTAATATATTAAATTATTTTCTAAGTTAAAAAAATAATTTTCTTTAAAAAAAAAAACTTAGTAAGGGATTATTAACTTTAGTAAGCTAATAGCTATATTTAAAAAAGCTAAGTTTTAAAAGGTAATAAAAGAGTTTTAAAGAGATATTTTAATAAAACTTATTTTATAAATTAATAAAGTAATTATAATATAAGGCTAAAAGGTATATATAATTAAAGCTTTAAATAAAAAATTATAATTCTTTTATATATTATAAGTTAAAGCTATATATAATAGGTAATAATATATTATTTTAATATTATATAATATATAGTTTTATATATTATAGCTATAATAGTAAAAATATTTATTAATTTATATATTACTTTTATCTTATAGCTTAGTAATAGCTTTATTTACTTAGAGATTATTATAAAACTAAGAAATTTATATTTTTATAGCTATATAAGTATTATTAATAATACTTATATTAATATATATATATTAAATATAAAGTAAAAGAAATAATATAATAAGAAATTAATAATTATATAAATTATATTTTATATAATTTAACTTAATAATACCTTTTTATAAATATTAATAAGCTATAAAGGGTTTATTAATAATACCTTATTAATATAATATATATACTTAAAAAGCTTTAAGATTTCTTTTAATTACTTTTATATTAATAATATAAGTTTTAAATTATAAGTTAATCTTTTAATTCCTTATATTAGAGTTAGATATTATTTTAATAACTAAGAGGTATTAAAAAATAAATTATAAAATAAAAAGAAATTATATAACTTATAATACTTATATTTCTAAATTATTATAAAGCTAGTTTTTAGCAAAGTAAAAAAGAAATTTAAGATTATATATTACTTAGTATTAAAATATTTTATTTATACCTAGGTTTACTTTATATATATATATATTAGTTTTTAGAATTTTATTAAATTAACTAAGGAAATAAAAGAATTATTATAAAAGGATTTAAAATTTTTAAAAAGTATTAAAGTATTATAAAAGAACCTAGGTAAAGGCTAGTTATTAGCAATAAATTAGTAATACTTTAGCTAATTATATAGGTCTTAGGCTATATAAAACTTTTCTCGCTAAAGTATTATAAAGGCTTTAATAAATTAAAATAAAAAAATAATATTAATCTTATCTTTTATCTTTAATATTATCCTAATTATAGTATTAAGATTTACCTCCTTATAATTTTTTAATTTTTACTTTTTTAGAAAATTAATATATTATTAAGATAAATAAGTTATATAAAAATACCCTTATTATATTATAACTAATAACTTAGTATTAAGTTAATAAATATAATTTAATTAAGTTATAATAAGAGAGGTAAATTATAATATTACTTAATAATATAACTATAAGACTAGGGGTCCTAAGTTATATTAAATTAAAAGAGCTTAAATAGTAAATCTAAGAAAATAAAAAATAATAAAATACCCTTATATAAAAAACCTTTCTAATATCTCTATATAAGTATAAAGGCTATTTATTAAGAGAGATTACTTATTTTTTAAGTAAGGAATAATAATAACTAAGGGATTATACCTTAATTATAATACCTTACTAAGGATTTACCTTACTAATATAATAATAAAAGAGGGTAAGCTTATTACCTAAGTTTTTCTTAAATTTTTTATCTTTAAGAAAATTAAGTAAATTTAAAAAATAATAATAATATTATTATTAATAAGTTAAATAAAAATAATAATAAGAAATCTTAGATAAATTAATTAAATAAAATTAGATATTAATAAAGCTTATTAATAAATTATACTTATTTATTATAAAGACTTTAAAAAGCTATTTATATATAATTATAAGCTTTTAGCTAAATATATTAATATAATTAAGATTAAGAATTAAATTAAAGCTATTAAAGTAAGTAATTAGCTAAGACTTAGTATTATAGCTAAGTAATAAATTAAATAATTTATAATAAAGCTAAGTTATACCCTTTAGATAAAGTAAAAAATATATATTAATAAATTATTAATAAACCCCCCTTTATAAGAAAATTATTTTATATTTATATAAAAGTAATATATTAATCTTAAATTATAAAAATAATAAATATAAGATTAACTTATAATTATTATATAAAAAAAAAGAATTTCTCTTATAATATTTTATATAATAATATACCTTTTATAATATATTATTAATAAAATAAAAAGAAAATAAAGATATTACTTATTATTATTTTTATTATTTTATACCTAGAGTTAAGAGAGAGCTTAAATAACTTAAATATCCCCTTAAGAAAATAAGAGATATTATTAATAAGGCTAAATATATCTAGAATTAGTCTTAAGTTAATAATAAGACTAAGTAAAAATATAAGTTAAATATCTCTAAGCCTTTAATAAAGAGATATTATTTTTTTTATTATAAAGGCTATAAGGGGAGCTATAAAAAAAGTTTATTTTTAAGGCTACCCTTATAAGGAGGTTTAAAACCTTATTAAGGAACTTATAATTAATTAAGTATACTTATATTATAGATATATCGCTTATAGGCTAATAATAAGCTATTAGTATTTAAGTATTATAATTATAATTAAATAAGATATATATTCTTAGATTATTTATTAAAGAAGTAAAATAATATAAATTAAACCCCCTTAAAAAAATAATTTCTTAGTAAAGGTTAATTATATCTAAGCTAAAAAATTAAATAACTTAAAAAACTAAAATAAATAAAAGAAAAACTTAACCCTTTATTTATAACTCTTATTAAGTAAGTACTTATAGGGAAAATAGCTAAGGTAAGAAAATTAATTTTCTAAAGGCTTACTAAAGTATAGCTATATAGTAAGCTATTTAAGTATAAGTTTTATAAGCAAAGTATTAAGTTTCTTAGGTATATTATTACTTAAGAAAAGATAAAAATAGACCTTATATATATTAAGTTAATCTCTAAGTAATAAATACCTAAGAGCTTTAAAGATATATAAATCTTCTTAGGGTTTTATAATTTTTATTATAAATTTATTATATATTACTTAATAATAATAAGTCTTATTATATCCTTACTAAAGGGAAATAAAAATAAAAAAAAAAATAATAAGTTTATTTAAATTATTAATATAAATAGCGCCTTTTAATAGCTTAAATAGGCCTTTTACTTAGTAATTATTTTCTAATATTAAGACTTATTACTCTTAATAAGAGTTAAAATAAATACCTTAATTAAGGCTATTTTAAGTATTTTAATTTAATTAATTAATACTTAGTAGCGACTTATTACTTATTAATTACGGAAGTTATATAATTAAAAATAAAAATAGGCTATAAGATAATAAGAGCTCTTAGCTATTATAAAGAGCCTTAAATATTAGTTTTATTAGCTATAAAGACTTTTAGAGAAGTTTTTAATTTTAATAAATAATTAAGCTCTTATAGGGGTTATTAAGGCTTAAGCTAAGGATTTATAAGGCTAGCTTACCTATTAGGTTTATTAATTATTTACTTTTAATTTTAATATTAAGTATAGGCTAGGTATAAAGAACTTAATAAATAGGCTCTTAAGGAAATTAAATTATATAAAAAAAGAAATCTTATATTAAGATATCTTAGTTATATTAATAAGAAAGCTAGAACTTATATATAAATTATTAGAGCTTACTTAGTAATATATTATTATACTAAAAGGGAAAATTAATATATTAATTATATATATATATATAATATAAGCTATAATAAGGGGTTTTCTCCCCTTTTATAAATATAAGCTAAAAAGTATTACTTATTATATAATATTTATTATTATAACTTAATACTAATAAGTAAAAATAAAAAGGGTAAAAGCCTTATAAATCGCTAAGTAAGTAAAAGACTTTTAATAAGCCTCTAGGGATTTAATTATAACTAAGGTTATTATTTTAAAATAATATATTTTATACCTTATTATAAGAAAGCTTATAAAAGGCGAAATAAGACTCTTCTTATAACTCTCTAAGAAATTTAAGATATTAATTAAGAAATTATAAAGCTAAAATTAATTATATTAAGAACTTTTAAGAAAAGATTATAAAACTATTAGTAAGCGTAAGGGTTATATAAATAACTCTTAAGGCTTATTATATTTTAAGGGAAAATTAATTATTTTAGATTAAGGTATTATAAGGGTAGAAATCTTTTAGTAATATTATAATAATCTTAGAGTAAGTTATATAGGCTTATAAAAGATAACTAATCTTATTATAAGGAAATTCTATTAATAAGGTATTATAAAAGATATATAAAAATATATTAAAAGCTATTTAATATACTAATATATTAAAGTTCTAAGGCATAGGCCTTATAGTAAACTCTTATTTTTATTATTATTATTATTATACCTTTTTTAAGAAATTAGTTTTAATTTTATTATAAGGCTTTTATTAAGTACTTAAAGTAATAATAATAATTATAATATATTCTTAGTTATTATATATAAGATAACTAAGTTTATAATATTTATTTTAATTATAAAAAAGCTTAGGGCTATAAAGCTTATAGCCTTTTTATATAAATATATAAAAAGCTATTTTAATATCTTAAAAGGAATTATTATTAATAAAAATAAGTTAATTATTTATAAATTCTAAGAAGACTTAATAAAAAAATAAATAATTTATTATTAATTTTTTATTATATATTACTTATAAATAAATAATTTAATAAAAAAAAATATATTAAATACTTAAAAAGTATTTAATAATATATATAAGAGATTTACCTAAGAAATAAGTAATATAGCTCTTAGATATTACCTTTATTTATAATAATAATAAGTACTTAATTATTAGAGTTTTATTAATAAAGGTATTTTTTAAATATTATTTATAATATATAAAATATATCTTAATAAAAATAAAAATAAATATATAAGATATTATTAAATACTTAATAATACTTAGCTATATTAAAACTAAGGTATAAATATATTAAGAAAAGGCTATAAAGTTATAAGTAAAATATTATAACTTAAGGTATAAATTATAAGCTTATTATTAGGGATAAATTATTAAAGTCTTAATAAAAAATTAATAATTTAAATACCTTAAGTTAGCCCCGCGGTTTATAAAAGCTAAGGTCCTTAAGAGGTATAAATAATAGGCCTATATATTAAAGCTACTTAAAAAATATTAATATATTTATAATATATTTTATATTTTACTTATTAAATTATAAAATAATTATAAACTTATTAGTAATATTATATAAAAATAACCTAAGCTTAAGGATAAGCCTAATAAATAAAAAGTAAAAAAAGTAATTTTATATAAAAAGGTAAAAAATAAAACCTTTTACCTTATTAAATAAAAGAGCTAATTAATAAAATATAATACTTAAGAGCCTTAAAAGTACTTAGAAAATATAAAAGCTATAATAAGGAAATACCTTAAAATTATAAAAAAAGACTATAAGAAATAAAATAAAATATAGCTAAAGATATATTAAAAGTATAATAAAAGGTATTATATTAAACTAAGTATAAGAAATAAAAAACTTAAATATATAAACTTAAATAAAATTAAATTATACTAAGTTAATAATTAAAAAGTAAGATAATAACTTATTAAAATAATATAATATAAGTATAAAATAAAGATATTAGGGTTAAACTTAAAGAAAAGAAAAAATTAAAATAAAATAATAATTAAAAACTTAGTAACTAAATAAAAAAGTATTATTATAACCTAGGGATTATTATTATTATAGGTATTACTATTTAGTAGCCTAAGCTTAACTATAGGCCCGGGCTATTAATAACCTAGGTAATATAAGCTCGCATAAGACTTTATATATAAGAGACCTACTAAGGAAAAACTCTTCTCTTTTCCTTAGCCTTAAATAGCTAATTATAAGACTACCTTTTATTATATTATATAGGTCTAATTTATAATATTATCTAAGACTTATCTCTTATAATAATATAGCTATAAATTAATTATAATACTAGGGCTACTTAGTTAATATAAGTAATTAAGAGGTATTATATCTCTTAATAAAGGTAAATAAGGTTTATATTAAATAAAAAATTATATTAAGTATTAATAATATAATTAGCCTAATATAATAATAATTAATTAATTTAACTAAGAGACTTACTAAGCTTATATTATTACTTAATAAAGAGATTATTATAAAGCTATTAAGTATAAAGCTTATTATTATTTCCTTAATTAATTATTATTAAAAAAAACCTCTTAAGAAGAAATTATTACTTTTTTTATTAAAATTCTTAAGAAAATATAATAAATACTTAATATAATTATAATAAATATATAATAAATTATAAATTAATATTACCTTTTTTAATAAATTAAATAAAAAAAAATATTTTATTAATACTTATTTTAATAAAGTATTATAATAAATAATAAGTAGCTTTTATATTATAAGGAGAGTAAAAAGGTATTATAAATATAAGGAATTTATAAAATTTCTTAATTAAAGCTATAGTAATTATAATATAATAGCCTAAGTAATATCTAAGTTATAAAGTCTTAGATAAAGAAATTATACTTTTATAGTATTTCTCTCTAAGTTTAAATAATTACTATTAAATATAAAAAGGTTTATATTTCTTAATATAATTAAGATTATTTTCCTTGAGGGTACTTTAAATAAGACTTTAAAATATAGCTTAATTACTATATAGCTCTTAGCTATATATTTAGCTTAATTAATAAGAGTTTAAGAAATTACTTAGAAATTAAAAAAGGTTAATAAAAGTTATAATTTTAGCTATATTAAGAAACCGCTAAGGGGTATAATTAAGATTATTATAAAAGAATTATTATATAATTCTAAAAAAGATATTATTATAATTAAGGTAAATAAAATTAATTAAAATAAATAAAAAACTCTTTATAAAAGGGTAATAAAATTAAAGTAAGCTTATTTTAATTATAAGTTAAAGGATTATTTTATAATAAATTACTTATTTTTTAATAATTAAAATACTAAATATTATATAATAGTTATTAAAAAACTTAAGAACTTATAGCTAGATATTAATAGGGCTAACTTAAAAGACTTAAAAAAATAAATAGCTTTAATATAAAAATAAGTATTAAAGCTAATATAAATAAAATTAAAAAGATAAAAAAAATAAAAGCCTTATATATATAATAAATCTATAGTAATTAATATATAAATTAATAATAAATTTATATTAATATTAATAAATAATAATTATAATATTTATACCTTAATTAATTTTATATTTATTAAAAGACTTTACTTTTTATATATATAATAAAGCTATTAATAATTTTATAATACTATAATAATAATAAGTTTTATAACCTTAAGAGGTATAATAATATTTATACTTAAGATTAAGGGCTTTAAATAAGTTATTTATACTTATATAATAAATAACCTTAATAAGAGCCTATACCTAGGGAAGTTATATATAGCGGTAAATTATATTAACCTTTTTATAGCTAAGAAGTAGATTTTTTAGAGCTATATAGCTATAAGTATAAACTTTATAATAAAAAGGGAGGCTAAGAATATTAAGGCGATTTATATAGCTTAACTAATATTAGCTATAACCTTTATAAGAACTTATTAATAAATAAAAAAGCTATAAAAGCGAGGTAAGCTTAAAAAGTCTTTTATTAGCGCTATTAACTTAGTAGATATTAAAAAAGCCCTTTAAGAAAAAAAACTAATTAGATTAAAAGACTATATATTAGCTAAGGTCTTCTTAAATTACTAGAGATTATTTTTACCTATAGTAGCCTTATAGCTATTACCTTATTACTTAGAAATAAATTATAAGATTAACTTAATATAAAATAAAAATAAAGACTTATTAATATTATTATAAGGGCTATTTTATTTAATATTAAGAAAAAAACTTATAATTTTATAAAAGGTCTTATTAGACCTTTTAAATAAGGGCTTTATATAAGCTAATAACTTAAAAGTAATAGCCTTAATATTATTTATAAAAAAACTAAGAAAAAAATTATATTTTTATTATAATTACTATGCCTTTAATATAATTATATAATAAAATTATTACCTCTTACTCTTAATTATAAAGACTTTATATAACCTCTTAGGGACTAAGTAGTTTATTAAGCTTAATATAATAATAGCCTTTTATAAGCTTTATATTACTAAGGGCTATAAGGTTAAAATAGCCTTTTATATAAGGTTTAATTTATTTAAGTAGCTTATATACCTCTTTAGACTTATTAGCGCCCCTATTATATTTTAGTAATATATTAATAATATATTTTATTATTTCTTAAATAGCTTTATAATTACTTATATTAATAATATCTTAATTTATTTAAGTAGCTCTTATAATAACTATATAGCTAAGGTTTAATAAGTTTTTAATACCCTTAATAAGGTAAGATTATATCTTAATTTATAAAAGTATAAATTTATAATAAGAAAGGTTAAATACCTTAGGTTTATTATCTAAGTAAGATAAAAAATAGCCTATAACTTAGAGAAATAATAAATTATCTAGAAATAAAAAGCGCCCTTAATAATAAAAGGAATTTAAAGTTTCCTTATATTTATTAATTATTATTATATTTTTATTTTTAATTTTTCTAAGATTATAACCTCTCTTATATAATTTATATAAAAAGAAGTCTTATATAAATAAGGTATAAATAAAAAAGCTATATTTTAGTTATTAAAAAATAAGTTTTATAAAGCCTTAATATTAATAAAATAAGACCTAGGTAAAAAAACCTTTATTAAGGTAAATTACTTAGGGTTTATACTTAATAAAGTTTTTTTTTAAGAAAATAAATAAAGAATATAATACCTAATTATATATTATTTATAGTAACTAACCCTAATAAAATATAATTACCTTATTTATAATAAAGAGATATTAATTATTATTAATTATATAATAATATAAAAGGTAAAGCTATATAGCTATAACTTTATAATAATTATATTAAATTATTAAAACTTAAAATACTTTATAATAAAAAAAACCCTTAATAAGAGATAAATTAAATAATAATTAGAGATATTATTTTTATATAACTTCTATCTTAAGTTTTAACTTAATAATAAGGCTATAGCGCTTAATACCCTTAGCTACTAAGAATAAAATAAGCTTTAAAACCTATAAAATAAAAGAAATTAAGGGAAATATATTTAGCTATTACTAGAGAAATTATTATTATAAGCTAGTTATAATAAATGCGATATAACCTAGCTATTAAATAACTTAAAAAATAAAATAATTAATACTTAAACTATAAGTAATAGGTTAAGTAGTTATTTATAATAAGCTTTAATAATTAAGATATTACTTCTTTATAATATATTTTAAGAGAGGCTATAGCTTAAAGAATTATAGGGATAAATAATAAAAAAAAATAAGATTTATTAAAATATCCTTAAAGTAATTAAGTAGGGAAATTAAAGCTTCTCGCTTAAGCTATAACTTTTAATTTAAATTACTAAGTATTACTTAAATTAAAAAAAAAAAATTTATATAAAAATAAGATTTAAATCTTAGGGGGAAATAATAATAAGGAAAAAAGCAAAGATATTAAAAATAAGCTCTAAATATATATTATTTAATTAAAATATAACTTAATAATTAGAGTTTACTTAGGGTAAAAAGGAATTATTACTTTAATATAAAAATACTTTTTTTAATTAAATATAATAAAATTAATTTATTATTTTATAAGGAATTATAATATTTATAGCTAGAGTATTATATAAAAATAAGTAAAAAAAGGACTATTAAGACCTTTTTTTATATTAAAGTAAATATATTATAACTTAATAATAGATTTTATAATTAATTTATTATTAATTAAAGACTTAAGATTAAAATACTTATAAGTTATTTATAATAAATTAATAAAAGTTATTACCCTTAAGGTAATATTAATTATAGAAATAAAGGTATATATATAATAATTCTTTAATTATTATTTTTATTTTTATAAATTATTAAAATTAATTATAAGTAATAAAAGAGATAATTAAATAAGCTAGTTTTAATAAACCTTTTATAAATTAGTTAGTATTAAATAATAACTAAGTATTATATATTACCTCTAGATAAATAAAGGACTTAAAAGAATAAATTAAGAGATTTAAGTATACCTATAAGTATATATATTATATACCTAAGATAACTAAAGCGAGCTTTTATTTATTACTTAACTCGCGCTAAATAATTATTATTATATTATTATTAAAATAAGTCTTTTTTTTATAAAATATAAGTATTATATATATTTATTTTTAATTAAAAAGCTTAAAGCCTTTAAATTAAAATACCTTAAAGAAACTAAAATAAAAGTATTTATAAAAAAGCTCTAAGAAATAATTAAATTTATATAAGCTAACTTAGCTATAATATAATAATACTAAGAGGATATAATTAATAAGAGGTAATATCCCGCGGAATATTATTAAATAAAAGATAAGATATAACTTAATTTTATAAATATTAATTTACCTTAATTATATAAAAAACTTAATTAATTATACCTTGAATATATATAATTATATAAGTAATTAATTTATATATTATTAAGCTAAATATCCCTTAAGCTATTTATTTATAATTTTATATTAATTTATTTAAAAAGTTATTATAAAATCTCTTATTAATATAAGAAAATAATAATTTTTAATTATTATTAATATAATATAAGAATTATTAAAAATAAATTATAAAATAGATCTTTTAGGCTAAATAAAAGTAATAAGGCTATAAGTAATTTTACTAAGTATAAGTTAAGTAATAAAGCTATTATAAATTTACTTAATAATTAATTAAAGAGGTAATAAAAATAAAAGTATTAAATTATTATAAATAATAATATAAGTTAATAAGAGATTATAATAAAGCTATAATATAATCGCCACGAGAATTATAACTAAAGAGTAATTTCTAGCTAGGGAGGTAAAGAAGTTAAGAGTTATAAGTATATATAACAAATATAAGAAAAAAGGATATAAAAATAAAAAAATAATATTAAAGCTATAGAGAATTTATTATTTATTTACTTATTAAGTATTAAGGTATTATAATTTATTTATTATTAATTTAATTAATAAAGAGCTTATTATAACTATGAATTAAGGTTAATATTAATACTCTTTTTTATTTTATTATTATTTATATTAAAAGTATTAATTATTAGGTTTATTAATTTATTAAGTATTATAATAGGCTTAACGCGAGGTAATAACTTAATTATAAATAACTTAATAATAATAAATTAGAGGCTATTAAAAATATTAATTTATAGCTATAAATTAATATAAATAAAAAGCTATACCTAATAAGTAATATTATTATTCTTATATTATTTAGCTATAAAAGTAATAATAGTAGCAGCATAAGTATATTACCTAGGATTACCTTAATAAATCTTATATAATATATAATAACTAATAATATAAATAAGCTTTATTACCTTTATAATAAGTTAATAAAGAAACTATAGAGAATAAGTAAAAAATATATATATTATTATTAATATAAGTAAAGTAAGAGAAATAAATTATTTTTTAAAGGGTAATAAGTATATAAAGAGTAAGAATTATAAAATAAGGGAGTTATAAAAATATAAGGAATTAATAGTAAATAAAATAAGTAATAAACTTATTATTAATATATAATATATAAAAAATAATAAAAGTATAAAAAATTAATTTATTTTTAATTTTAATTTTTTAACTAGGCTCTTACTTAATAATATTATTAAGGTATTTTTTATAATTACTCTTATATAAGTTAGTAGTATTATATAAAGTAAATATATATATATATAATAAAAAATAAATTAGTATATAAGAGAAAAGCTAAAAAAGAATAATATAAGAGATTATATAAGAAATTACTAATAGGTTAATTATTAATATATTATAAAAAAGCTAGTAAAAGAAAGGCTATTAAGGTAAGATACTTATAAGTTAAAAGGGTTAAAAGAGGGAAAAAAAAAAAGATTAAATAAAAAAAGGTATTTATACTTTAAAGTATAAGGCCTAATTAAGTTATTTTTTTTATTATGATTTAAACTTATTATTTTTTAAATTAATAATAACTTATATATAAATAACTCCCGTGATTTTCTTAGTAATAAAAATAATACTATAAGGTAATAATATAATTATTAAGGCTTAATAGTAAGGGTAAGCTATTTTAAGAAAAGAAAGGTAATATTATAAGTATTACTATTTAGTAGCCTAAGCTTAGCTATAGGCCTAGGCTATTAATAACTTAGGTAATATAAGTTTATATAAGACTTTATATATAAGGGACTTATTAAGAAAAAACTTTTTTTTTTCTTAGCCTTAGATAGCTAATCGCAAGATTACCCTTTATTATATTATATAAGTCTAGTTTATAATAATTATAAGTAAAATACCTATTAAAGATATTAGCTATAGGCTTAGGCTTAGTAGCTTAATAGCGCTTATTTTAATAAATACTTAATAACTTAGTAATTTCTTTCTTAATATCCTTAGTATTTTTAAGATCTTTAATAATAAGATAGGTATATTTTTAATTACTAAGAGTTATTATAGGCTTAGCAAGCCCTTATAAATAGAGATATTAATTAATAAAAGAGATAAAATAAATAAAGGTAAGCTTATTATTTATAATAGTCTTTTTAATAATATTATATAAATTTTAAAGATTATTTAAAATTATAATAATATTATTTTCCTCTTTTATATTAATTCTTAGTAAGTCCTTATAGCTATCTAAGTAATTTATTGCCTTAGTTAATTATATAATAAGATTATTATAATTAAAATAAATAAGGGTAATAATAGCGAGATAATTAATTATCTTAGTTAAGGTTATTTTAGCCTTAGCCTATTTAAAGAGAGTTAATTAATATATTAATAAAAGAATAAAGAAATAAACTTATTTATTAAAGATAAAAGAAAAATAAAATCTCTTAATTAGAAATAAGCCCTTAAGTCTAAATATAAGATATTTAAATCTTAGACTTAGAAGTTTATAATATAAGATTTAAAAAATACTTAATAATTTTTTACTAAATATATATTATATCTTAAATAATATAATTAATATATTAAAATTAAATATAAATAACCTTTAAGGAGTTAATAAAAATAATATTAAGAATATTATAAATAATATTATAAGAGTATTAAGTTATTTCTTAAAGTATATAAGAGATTTATAAAGTATAAGTAATAACTTAGAGAAAGATAATAAGATATAAAAGTAGAATTTATAAAGTTATATTTTTTTTTATTATAGCTATAAAGTAAATAATAACTTAGCGAGGTATTAATAATATAAGAGATATAAGAGTTTTTATTAAGGTATTTTAAGTAATATATATATAAGGCCTTATTTTTATTTATTTATTAAAATCCCTTATTAATATTATATTTAAATTTAGAAAGTATAGTAGTATAGGTTATTAAGAGAGATATTATTAATAGCTTTATAATAATAAGAATATATAAAGATATAAATAAGGAAAGTATATATAAAATAAAGGATAAAATATAATAATCGCAAAGGTTATAGAGAAGAAATAGCAATAAGTAAGAGATTTATTATTAAAAAGAAAAAAAAAAAAAAAAAGAAAAATTATTATAAAAAAAAAACCTTAGTTATAATAATAATAGCTATATTTATATTATTAATAATAAATAACTAATAACGCGAAGTAATTATAAATAAAATAATAATTAATTAATTATAATAATAAATAATATAAATTATAATAATAATTATAAATATTATAAAGGGAAATATAAAAAAAATAATAAATAATTAATAAAGTATTATAAAGAAGTATTAAAGCTTATAATATATTAAAAGATTATATAAAATAAATATTTATTAATATTAAATAAAAGAAATAACTTAATTAGCTAAATAAGCTTATAAGACTAAGCTCTTAGGAGAGGGGGTAATTATAAAAAAACCTTAGTAAAGGCTAGTTATTAGTAATAAATTAGTAATACTTTAGCTAATTATATAGGTCTTAGGCTATATAAAACTCTTTTTGCTAAAGTATCGCAGAGGCTTTAATAAATTAAAGTAAAAAAATAATATTAATTCTATCTTTTATCTTTAATATTATCTTAATTATATTATTAAGATTTACCCCCTTATAAATATATTAAATTAATACTTAATTATATTAAATTAATCTTTATTATATTAATAATATTACTTATATTAATACTATTAATACTATTAATTATATTAATTATATTAATTATATTAATTATATTACTTTTATTAATTATATTAATATTACTTAATTATATTAATAATATTAATTATAATAATTATATTAAATTATACTTAATTATATTAATAGTATTAATAGTATTACTTAATTATTTTAATTATATTAAATTATATTAAAAAGTTAAATTAATTTAAAAAATATTATTTCTTTTTTATACTTTTTTAATTATTTTTTTTATATTAAGCTTAACTTAATTAAGGCTTTATTACTTTATATTTAGCCTTTAGCTACCTTATATATAAGGTATTATTTAATAAATTATATTAAATTATACTTAATTATATTAAATTAATATTAATTATATTAATAATATTAATTATATTTAATATATTTTATAAATAAGTTAATTATATAAATAAAGTAATTAAAAATTATAATTACTAATTTAAAAAATTAAATAAAAATATAATAAAATATTTAATTAATTAAAATTAATTATTAAATTTTTTCTTAAATATTATAATAATTATTTAATATATTTTTATATTATAACTTATATTATTATATACTTTATAATACCTTTCTTTTACTTATATTAATTATCCTTACTTATTATTTTTTAATAATTTAACTATAAAAAGGTAAAAGTATTTTACTTTATATAATAAACTTAATAGCTTATTAAGCTAAAAGATCTATAAGTAACCGCAATTGCCTAATATAATTACTTTGCCTTATACTATTTATAATACTAGCTTATATACCTTATAATAGGCTATATTATATTAGTTATTCCCTATATATTAATAGCTATTTTATTAATTACTTTTTTATTTTTATTTATATTTATTTTCCTTTTATTTTATAAATAAGTTTTTTTTATTTTATATTATTTATTAAGGGCTTTATTTAATTATTAAAAGATTTAATTCTTAGTCTTTAATAATATTATTTAATATATAATTACTTTTATTTATTTAAAAAATAACTTAAGTATCTTAAAAATAAATATTAATAAGTTACTTTAATACCTTTTAATTTATTTTTTAAGGTATTTAAACTAAGAGCTAGCCTTAAGGATAATCTTTAATATCTTTAAGACCTAAGAGTTAAGGAGACTTATTTCTTTTTTAATTAATATTAGAGTTTATAGGTATATATTTAGCTTTAATATAATACTTTTTAAGTTTAAAAAAATAAGCTTAGTTTTTTTTAAAATCTCTTTAAATATTACTTTTTATTATAATAGCTTAATAAGTAATATAAATAATTAAAAAAAACTTAGTTTTTAAAATATAAGTTATATAATATTTAATTAAATATTTTATTTCTTAATTATAAGCCTTTTTAAGTAATTTAAAGTATTTTATATTAAGAAATTAAAATAAATAAAATAAATAAAATAAATAAAATAAATAAAATAAATAAAATAAATAAAATAAATAAAATAACTAAAATAAATAAAATAAATAAAATAAATAAAATAAATAAAATAAATAAAATTAATAAAATTAATAAAATAAATAAAATAATAGCTTTTATATTTATTAAGGATTTAAAAATAATAATAATTATTTAATTAAGTTTTTATATATTAATTAAAATACTTAATTTAATTAAGACTTTTTTTATTATTTTTTTATTATTTTTAATTATAGTAATAACTTAATTACCTAAGAGGTTATTTTTTTAATATTAATTAAAAAGATAATATTATCTTATAATTATAATAAATAATAAGATTAATTACCTTTTAGTATTAATCCCTTAGATAATTATAACTTATTTTTAATTTTTAAGCTAAATTAATTTTAATTTTTTATATATTTTTATATTTATAATAATTATTTTACTTAAAACTATATTTATTATAAAGCTAGTCTTATTAAAGTTATAAATATTAGCTAAGGTAATATTATATTTTATAATTATAATCTCTATAAGTATAAACTATTTATAAATAAGGTTTAAATATTTATACTTAGCTCTTTAATAATTATATTTAAAATTAAAATATATTTTAAGCTCTTAATATTACTTAATAAAATTAAAAGCTTAATTTTTTTTAAATAAATTATATTATTTGTTTTATTATTTTTATAATTATAAATATATTATTTAATTAAGATATATTAAATTTTAAAACTAAGTTTTTTTTTTCTTAAAAAAATCTTTTTTAACTTATAAGTATTTTTTTTATTTTACTTTTTTTTTTATTTTTATTTAAAATATAATAATCCTTTTATAAGCTATTATTATATTTAAGCCTTTATTTTTAAGGACTTTAACCCTTATAAGAATTAAGTCTTTAGCTATTAATATCTTATCTTAATTAATTAATTATGAAGTTAAGACTTTAACCTTAAGGAGGTATATTAGCTCTTACTTATAGATTTAATAAAAAAAAGTAATTATATAATACTTTAATAATTATTTTATTTATAAAAAAAGCCCTTTTAAAATTATTATATTATTTAGGTTTTTTATTTTTATTTATTTTCCTTAAGGCTATTAAGATTAAATAATATTTTTTTTATTAATATTATTAGCCTTTATATTATATAAAAATATAATAATAAATAAGATTTTTAATTCTTTTTATATAAATAAGAATTTTTTTTTAAATTTTAATTTATTATTTATAATAATTATTAAAATTATCTTAAATTTATATATTAAATTAATTATAAAATAGTTTAATATTACTATTAAGATTTTCTTTAAAGAAATACTTTTTATTTATTTTATTATATTATATTTAGCTTTTATAAGGTATTTAAATCCTTAGTTTATAGGTATATATTATTAATAAAATAAACCTTAATTATTAAATTAAATAATTTAATATATTAAATATATTTTATTAGCCTTTATAAGGTATAGACTTAATATATAAAATAATAATAAATTACTTTAATAATTTAATTTTATATATTATTTTAAAATTACCTTTTTTTATAAGATTAAAAGTAATTTCTTTTCCCTTATAGCTATTATTAAAATAATAGCTTTTAATTAAATATTTTTAAATCTCTAAGTTATTTATTATAAATAATAATAAATTATAATCCCTTTTTATTATCTTTTAAAGGTATTATCTTTAAATAAAAAAAAAGAATTTTTTAAATTATTATAATTATAAGTAAATAAGCCTTTTAGGCTTCTTAAATATATATAAGTACTTAATAATATCTTTATACTCTTAGAAGTAAGTCTTATTAAAGATATTATATTTTTTATTAATTTAAATTATATTAAAATAAAAATTAATAAATTCCTTAATATTCCTTTTTATTTATATATTTATTTAATTAAATAGTTTTAGATACTTTTATAATAAATTATTAGCTATATAATTTTTCTTTCTAAGTATATATTTTATTATAAAGTTAAAGAAAAAAATATAATTAATTTATTTTAAGATTAAAGATCTTAATATATTATTTATTTTTTTATTAATTTAAAAAATTAAGACTTATAAGTTTATTTTTAAAATAAAAAAAATATTTTAAATTATATTTCTAAGTTATTAAAAAATATAAAAAATTACTTTATATTTCTTTTTTATTATATTATATTTAGGTTTAATTAAGTTTTATAGCCTTAATTTAAATTAAATTAGCTCTTATTTTTTATTAATTAATTATATTAAAATATATCCTTAGCCTAAAAATCTTGTATTAATTATTAAAATTATTATTTTAATCTCTTTTAAGTAATTAAAAGTAATTAATATTAAAAGAAATATAATTTTTTCTTTAAGGCCTTTATAGCTTTTTTTTTATTAAGTCCTTAAATAAATTTAATATCTTTTTTTAATAAATCTATTAAGGGCTTTATAACCTAAGTAAATTCTTTAATTTATTAATAATAATATCTTATAATATTAAAAAAAACCTTATATCTCTAATATTAAAATAAGCTTTTTACTTTAAGATTTTTATTACTTTTTTTTTAAGCTTTTTTTATATATATTATAAAAGTATTTAATTATTATTATTATTTTTTTATAAAATTAAGACTTTTATTTAGTTATTATATAATTAAATAACTTAATATTTATAAGTATTTTATTTAAATTAATTAAATACTTTAAGATAAAGTAATATATCCCTTAAGTATTTTTTTTTTATATTTTATAATAAGACCCTTAATATAAATATTATTAAGAAATAAGTTATATATATTTAAAATTAAGTCCCTTAGGATTTAAAATATAATTTAATTAAACTAAGTAATAAAATTAAGAGCTCTTTATAATAATATATATATCTTAAATAAGCTAATTAAAGTTATAAAACTTATTAAATTTTTATTAATTTTAATAAATTTTATTTAATTATATCTTAAGAAAAAGTTTAATAATAATAATATTTTATATATTATAAAGTTTATTAAAAATTTATTATAATTAAAAGGGATAAAACTATTTATTATAATATATTTATTTATTAAAATAATTAAATTAATTAATTAAAATCAATTTTTTTTTTAAATAAAAAAAAATAAGTTTTTATAGAAGCTATAGCTTTTTTCTAAGATTTATCTTTTTAATTAAGTCCTTAAAACCTTAATAATATTTTTTTTATATCCTTTAAGAATTAATATATTTTTTACTTACTAAGTCTTATATTTAATAACCTTAATAACCTATAAGGGTATTATATATAAGTTAAGCTTTTTATATTTTAAGAATTCTTATATAAATATTACTTTTTTATTATATATAATTTTAAGAAAAATATTTAATTTTTTTAATATAAAATTATTTTTTACTTAATTAATTAATCCTTAAAGCTTATTTCCCTTAATTTAAATATTTTTCTTTATATTAAAAAACTTTAATATAATTTATTTTTAATATTTTAAATCTTTTTATAATTTCTTTTTATTTTTTTTTTTATTTTTTTTTTTATTTTTTTTTATTTAAGATAAATTTATTTAATAAAATATTATTATATAAATAATTTTTTTTTTATAAAAAGTATTTATTAATATTTCTTTTAGCTTTTTTTTATTATTAAGCTTTAATTTCTTTAAATTTTATATTTATTTTTTATTTATTTTTTAATTATTTAATTTATATCTTATATGGCTTTTTTATATTATTTAATTATTATTATTTTAATAATTTTAATTATTTTCTCTTTTAATTCTTAGCTTAATTTCTATAATAAAAATAAAATATTATTTAATTTTAAATTACTTTTTTAATTAACCTTAAGTTTAAAAAGAAAATTAATATTTATTTTAATAATATATTATTATTTATTTTATAAATACGAGCTTTTTACTTAATAAATTTAATAAATAAAATAATAATTATAATATTATTTAATTAATATTAAAGAAATATAATATTATTCTTAGTTAAGTAATGAAATAATACCTTTACTAAGTAAATAAAAGATATATTAAAAATAAAAGGGATTAAGATTTTAACTAAAAGCATAATATATATCTTTTATTATATTTATATATTACCTAAGTATAGCTAAATAATTATTTAATTAAATATTATAATATAATTTTAAGAGAAAAATGGAATTATAATCTAAGTAAAGCTAATTTAAAGGCTATAAGCTTTTATAAGTTTTTAAGAAATAATATTTATTTTTAATTTAATATTTATTATTACTTTTAATACTTTATTTTTTAAATTATTAAGTTTTATAAAAATATATAATAGCTCTTATAATAACTTATTATCTTATTATAATACTTAACTATAAGTTTAATAATATTAACCTTTTAATTAAATAATTTCTTATTTTTTATATTAAGAGTTATAATTTCTTTTAATCTTAGCTTATTTTAATAAATCTTTATTATTTTTATTTTTTTTATAATAATTCTTATATTTATTATTATAATATAATTACTAAATTAAGGCTTATTTATATAATTATTAAATTATTTAATCTAAGTTTTTTTATTAATAAGAATTATATTTATATTTACTTTCTTATTAATTAATACTTAATAAGCTTTCCCTTAGTCTTAGTTATTAACTTAAATTATATTTATATTATTAGTTTTTTAATTAAATAATTCTTATTTTTTATTAATTATATAAAGCGCTAATTTAATATAAGTAATTTATTTAATATTATTAATAATATCTTAATAATTTCTATTTATCTCTTTACTTAGCTAGGGTAATAATATAAATAGCTTCTTAATTAAAATTAAGATTTTTTTTATTTTATATTTATTTCTTAGTTTTTATAAAATAAAAGCTTATTTTTCTTTAAGTATTTAAAATCTTAGGTTTTTTTTTATAATTATAAGCCTTTTAATTAAAATTACCTTTTAAATAAATTATATAGCTTTTTTTATTTTTATAATATTTTTAATATAAATTTATTTCTTTATATTAATATTAATAATAATAATTATTATAATAAAAATCTAAGAGATATTTATTTAATTAATTAATATTAGCTCTTTATTAACTAAGATAATATTAATAAAGGGCTTTTATAATAAGTTTTAATTATTAAAGATATTTTTATTACCTTAAGTAATACCTATAAATAATTAATTAAATTTATCTAAGGACTTATACTTTAATTAATAAAAGTTAATAGCTATAAGGTATTTTTAAAAGAAGTTATTAATAATTTTATTCTTAGGTTAAATTAAATTAAGCTTATATCTTACTTTATTATATTTCTTAAGTTTATTAATTAAGAAATTTAGCTTAAATTCTAAAAAATATTTTAATTAATTCTAAATTAATTTCTTTAAATTACTTTAAAAAGTATATAAATATAAATAATAATATTATATCTTTTTTTTTAAGTAAGGCTATTCCCTTAGATAAATTATAATTTATAATCCTTTTATTTTTATTATATATATGATTTATATAAGTATTTAAAAAATAATTTCTTTTAATATAATCTTAATAAGTTATATTAGCCTAAGAACTCTCTTACTTAAATTTATATATTATAATAATATAAAAACCTTAATTATTTAATATTTAATTAAGTAATAATATATTTATCTTAATTACTTAAGATATCCCTAAGGCTATTTATTTATTATAGTTCTTTTTAAGGATTTAAATTAAATATAATTAAGATTTTTACCTTTAACTTATATTAATTATAAATTAAGTAAGTTATATAATTAATTAATTAATCTTTAAGGCTATAGTTTTATTAAATTCTTTTTTAAGGATTTTTAAGGTCTTAATTACTATTATTAAAAAGCTTAAGGTTTTAAGAGAAATTAAGGCTTATATAACTCTATAGGTATTTTCTTTAATTTAAAAATAATAAATTTTTTAAATTTTATTTTTATTTTTATAATATTATTTAATTATTTAAATAAGCGCATAATACTTTATAGTTATATAGTTATAAATATTTTTATTATATTTTTTATAAATATTCTTAATAATCTTATTAAGAAATACTTTATAAATAATTTTAAATTAAGTCTTAGATATTTTTTAACTTTTATTAATTTACTTAAAGAGATATTAATACTTATTTAATAGTTTAATAATAATATAAAAGTCTATTTTTAGCTAAGTCTTATTAAATATTTTTAGTTTTTTTTTAAAAATCTTTAATTAATTAAAATCCTTATTTATAAAGGCTTTTTTAAGCTCTTTTAAGTAACTTTTTAATTAAGTTTATTTATAGCTTATTAAGCCTTTCTTTTAATCTTTAAATTAATATATAATTTAAAAAAAGTTATTTTTTTATTTTTAGAGATATTTATAACCTTTACGTATTAATTAAAATTTTAGAAATAATTAATTATATTTTTTTTCCTTAAAGAAAAAAAAATAAAAAAAAATTATAAAAACATACTATTTAATCCTTTAATTAAAAGTTTAAAAAAAAACTTATAAACTTTATTATTATCTTTTATAATTTTATTATTTTTTATTTTTAAATTTTAATCTTAGATAGTATTAAATTTTTTCTAAAAATTAATATTTTTAATATTTTAAGTTTTTTTTTATAATTAAGATAATAATAATTATAATAATAAATATTTAATTAATTAATTTTTAATAAAATTTATTTTTTATTTTAAAATTCTTAATTATTATAATATAAAATAAATTTATTATTAAAGTTTTTTTAAAAGTTATTAAAATAAAAATAAAAATAATAAAAGCTTTATTATTTATAATTATTTAAATAAAAATTCTTATTATTAAAATTTCTTATTATTACTTAATTAAAAAAATTTTTAATACCTTTAATAAAATTAAATTATTAGTCTTATTAAAGAATAATATTTTTTATATTAATAATATATTATTAATATAATTTCTTTTTATATTTATAATAAATAAATACTTTTATATTTTTATATTTACTTTTAATAAAGTATTTTAAAGGTTTATTTTAGGCTTAACTCTTAAGGGGAATTTAATTAAATAATATCTTTAAACTTAAAGATAAAAAAAAATAAAATATATTTATAATTAGTTTTTTTTTTAAATTAATAACTTCTTAAAGTCTCTTTAATTATTATTTTTTTTTTCTTTATAATAATATTTAATATTTTTAGTTTCTTATAGCCTAATAATAATAATTATAATTATAGTTTATAAATTAATAATATAAAAATATATTTTTTAATTTAATTAAATAATATATATTTTTTTTAATATATATTAATAATTTAGAAAAATAAAAATATTAAAATCTTATATAGAGATATTAAATTTATTAAGTAAATAAAATATATTAAATTATATAATATAAGGAGACTTTATATATTATAAACCTTTTAGGGCTTTTTTAAAAAAAAAAACTTATATATTTTTTTATAAGGTAAATATAATATAAAATAATAAAAGTAATTAATTAATTAATAATAATAATAATATAATATATAAAAAAGCTTAAAAATTCTTTTATTAAGGCCTTATAAAAATAATAATAAGGTTAAGCCTATAATTATTACTTCTTTTTTTTAGATATAAATTTACTTTATAACTTAAAATAGCTTAATTTAAATTTTTTTTATTTTAATAATATTAAAAAGCGCTAAGGATATATTATAAGATATTAAATTACTAAGCTTATAGCTTAAAAGCTAAATCTCTTAAAATTATTTATATAAAAAACCTTTTTTATAAAAGTCTTTTATAAAAAATAATTTAAAAATTTAAAAAAAAATATTAAAAGTACTTATAATAAGTTATAAAAATATTTTTAAATAAAACCCTTTAAATTATAATATTATATATTATTATATAATTTTATTTTACTTAAAATAAAAATTAAAATATTTTAATTAAGTCTTAATAATATTAATAATAAAAGCTTTATACTTAAAGCTTAAAGTCTTTATAACCTTAAATTAATAAAATTAATTTATATAATTATTAATAACTTTAATAATATATTAAAATTAGCTTTTTTTATATTAAATAAATTACTTTTAATTATTTAAAAAGGTTAAAAAGTTTTTTATATAATTACTTTTTTTTAATATTAACCTTTTAATTATTTTTAAAATTTTAAATTATTTAAAAAAGCTAAATATATTTTTATTATTTTTATTAAAAAAAGTTTAATTATAATTAATAATATATTAATAATGAAATTATAATATATATTTTTTATAAATATTTTAAATTTAGTAATTAAAGTAATATAATTAATACTTATTAATATATCTTTTAATATAATTAAAGAAATATTATAAAAAAGTTTATAAGATTTAAAAAATATTAAAAGTATTTATAATATATTATAAGAAATAATTTTAAATAAAGCTTTTTAAAATATTATATTAAATATATTTATATATTTTTTAATATAAGCTAAGCTTATATTCTTTAAGTATAATATTTTTTTTATTTATTTTTATTTATTTTATTAATAAAAGAATTAAATTTATTAAAAAAAGCTTATTTTATTAAAAACTATTAAATAAAAATAAAAAGAAATATTTTATTAATTAATTATAAAGGTAAAAAAACTAGAAATTAAAAAAGAAAAAGTTATAATTAAAAATATAAGGGTAAAAAAAGTAATAATAATAAAAGAAATAAGGCCTAAAGTTAAGAGCTATAATAAAAATATTAAGATTTATAAAGTAATATTAAAAATAATTATAATTTATATATAAAAAGTAGCCTTTAGGCTAATTTAATTATATAGCTTAAGATTAAAAATATAAATTATTATAAGACTATTTATAAGGCTTAATTATAGGCTTAATCTTTTTTATAATTTATTTTTTTTTAATTATAATTAACTTAATATATTTTATATTATAATATTTCTTAAGTCTTTTAAAACTAATAAATTACCTTAATTATTAATAAAAGCTTTAAATCTTTTATAACTTTTTTATAATTAATAATAACTTTCTTAATATCTTATAAGCTAATAAGATAAGTATATAAGATTATATTATATATTTTTTAAATCTTTTAATATATTAAGACCTTTTTTATTTCTCTCTTAAGTATATTATTATAATTCTTATAATTTTTTTATTTTTCTTTTTTTTAATAATTAATAAAAGAGTTATTAAGAGTAATATTATATATAAGATAAGAGATAAAATAATTTTAAGTATATTAATAAGGCTAAGAAGATAATAAAATTATTAAATAATAAGTAAATAGGTTTCTCGCTTTATAAAAGTAATCTTATAATATTAAAAGTAATTATTAATTATCTTATAATAATTTAAATAATATAAAATTATTTCTTAATATTATTTATATATTAGTTTTAGCTTTATTTATTATTTCTTTTTTTATTATATCTTAAGCTATTATTATTTCTTTTATTATTTTTATTTATCTTAATTTACTTTAAGCTCTTTATTAATAAATATAATCTCTAAATAAGTAATCCTATTAGCTTATAGGCTTATTATCTAAGAAGATCTTATTATATTTCTCTAAGTTAATAAATTTAAAAATAAATTATCTTTTTATAATAATTTTATTTTTTAAATAAAAGTATTTCTTATATTAAAAAATAATTATAAAATTAATATTAAAAGAGAGAGTTATTATATAAAGGGATTAAATTTTAATCTTATTAAATAATTAAAAAATAACTTATTTATTATAAATAAAACTAATTTTAATATATTATTAAAGCTATTAATAATTATATAAATAAACCTTATTAATTTAAGCTTATTAAGACTTTAGGCTTTAAGTATAAAGCCTTTATTTTTAATAATATTAAAAATTAATTAAGATATTTTAATTTTTATTTTAAGTAAAATAAAATTATTTAATAATTATATTTTATAATTATATTTATTATAAATTAAAATTAATTATAAAAAATAATTAAATTTTTATATTTAGCTTTTTAATAATTATATTTATAAAAAAATATATTTTAAGCTCTTAGTATTATTTAATATATTTATAAACTAATTAATAAACCCTATATAGCAATATATAAGACAACCTAATAACTACATAACCCACCTAGCCAACCGACCTACCCTATAGCCACCCGACAGGCCAACCAACAGGCTGACCGACGAACCCCACGGCAGTGCGCAAGACGACCCGAAAACCACGTGACCGATCACGTGCACGATCCCTCCGACAGGCTGACCGAGGAACCCCACACGGCAGTGCATAAGACGACCTGATAACCACGTGACCAATCAGATGACCGACGAACCCCACGGCAGTACGCAAGACGACCCGATGACCACGTGACCGATCAGATGACCGACGAACCCCACGGCAGTGCGTAAGACGACCTGATAACCACGTGACCAATCAGATGACCGACGAACCCCACGGCAGTACGCAAGACGACCCGATAACCACGTGACCGATTAGATGACCGACGAACCCCACGGCAGTGCGTAAGACGACCTGATAACCACGTGACCGATTAGATGACCGACGAACCCCACGGCGGTGCGCAAGACGACCTGACAACCACGAGACCTACCGCCGACCGACCTACCCTATAGCTGACTAACCTACCCTATAGCTAACCGACCGGCCAACTGATAGGCTGACCGACGAACCCCACACGGCAGTGCGTAAGACGACCTGACAACCACGTGACCCGCCTAGCCGACCGACCTACCCTATAACCGACCAACCGACCGGCTGAGACCCGAAGCCCAACCCCGAACCCTATACGGCGCGCAAGACAACCGGATAACCACGTGACTAATTACGTATATAATCCCTTAATTATACCAAAGGCAAGGCCTAGCGAGGTATATTTTAATTATATTAATAAATTAATTATCTTAATTATATTAATTATATTAATTATATTAATAATATTACTTATTTTAATAATATTAATAATATTAATTCTACTTAATTATTTTAATTATATTAATAATATTAATATTACTTAATTATATTAATTATATTACTTATATTAATATTACTTAATTATATTAATAATATTTATAAAGTTAAAGCTATTATATATAAATAAGCTTATATATAATATTTTATAATATATTTTATTTAAATATATCTTAGAATTAATAAAAGTAATATTATATAATATAAATAAGTCTTAAATAAAAATAATATAAAGTATTAGCTTAAAAAAAAGATTTAATTAAAAATAATTAATTAAGTAATTTACTTAATTAAGAGTTTAATAATTAAAAGTCTTAAAATTATTTTTTTAATATAATTATAATTATTAAAATAAATATTAAATTAATAAAATTAATTTTAAAAATAATATCTAAACCGTAATAATATATCTTTTATTATAAATATAAAAACTTATCTCTTAAATAAATTAAATAATTAAAACTCTTTTAAATAATTATATATTATAAAAATAATTATATAATAAATATATAAGTTAAATTAACTTAAAGACTTAAATTAATTTATTATTTTTTATAAAAAAAAACTAAAAAGACCTAAGATAAGAGATTATTAAGTAAGTAAAAAATTAAAACTAAAATATATAATTTAAGACTTACCTAAGGTAAATAACTTAAATATTATATATTAAGATACTTTTAGAAGATTAAGAAATATATAAAATAAAATTAATATTTTATTAAATTAATCTTAAGTAATATAATAAATAAATAAATAATATTTAAAATATATTTAATTAATTAATTAAAAAAATTAACTTATATTATATTAAGATATATTTATTAATTATAAATAAATTAATTTAATATAATAATATTTTAAGTTTTTTTCTTAATTTAAAAGTAATATATAATATTAATAATAATTAAAAAAAAATAAGCTTAAAAATAATATTTTAAAATATTAAAAATAGCCTTAAATAATAAAATAAATTAAAAAAAATAAGTTATAAATTAAGAAAAAGCTATATAAATTATAAAGCTTAGATAAGTAGTTAAAATATAATACCTTAATATTTAATTTAATAATTTAAAAAAAACTTTAAAAGATTATTTTAAAATTTTTCTTTAAATTAAATAAGGTTAAAATAAAGAAAAAATTAAAAATAAAACTTATTTATTATTAACCTTTTTTATATAATTTTAATAAGAAATTTAAAATAAAAAAAAAATAATAAAGTAATAATAAAATAAGTAATAAAAAAAAGCTTTAAATTAATATTTTAAGCCTTACCTTTTTAAGATATAAAGTAAAATTAATCCTTTATTTATAATTTAAAAAAAAACTTTATATATAATAATTATATAATTCTTAAAGGGTATTATAAGTATATTAGGTTTATATTTATAAAAAGTATTAATATAATCTTAAATAAGATATATATTATATCTAGTAATATACTTAATAATATTAAATATAACTAAGTTATATTAATAGCTAAGGTAGCTTTTATATAGGAAAATACTAATAATTATATTTTATATACTTATATTTAAAATAAGACTAAGCCTCTAAGAGTTTAGTCTAGGGTAAGACTATAAGGATTAAAGTTTAATCCCTTTAGTCCTTAGCCTAAGACTAAGTTTATTAGCCTTTAGTCCTTAGCTTAGTTATTTTTTTATTAGTTTTAATTACTTTATTTTTCTTATTATAGCTATAATATAAAATCCCTCCTTTTTTAATTTTATCCTTAAGGCCTAAAAAGGTAACTTATATTATTAATAATATATTAATAAACTTCCTTTTATAAATATTTTAATTATTAATATAATACTAAGTAAAATTTAAAAAAACATTTTTATATATAAATATTTTAAGTCTAATAATCTTTTTAAGTATATTAATACTTTTAATACTAAGATTATATTATACTCTTAATGCTTTTATAATAGCCTTACTTATAAGGTAATCTTAAACTATTTTAATTAATACTCTAAGTATATAAATATATAAGTAATTTATAATAAAGCTAATATTACTTTTTTTTATATATTATTTCTATAAGATTTTATACTTTTTTTATTTAATATTATATAATAATAAAAAATATTTAAAAGTAATAATACCTTAAAGAGGAAAAAGTTATAATAAAGGCTACCTTAGAGGCCGCTATAGCTAAGTTAGCGCATATTTATTAATAAAAATGCCTTTTAAAATTATAAGAGGATAAGGCCTTTTATTATAACTTATTTTTCTTAGAGGAATTAAGAGAGCTTTATAAAAAGTGCTTAATAGTAATTAAGGCTTATTCCCTTAGGGCTATAAATCTTATTAATTAAAATACTATTAGTCTTAATAAGCCTTTTCTTATTATTAATAAAACTCTTTTAATAACTATTAGGTATAACTAAGATACTTAGGGGGTTTTTATATATTTTTTAAGTCTAAGTAGTTTTTTTATTTAAGAAAATATATTATTTTATTATTAATTTTATTTATATCTAAGATAGCTTTTATAATATATTCTTTTAGTTTATTAACTTTTATACTAAGTTTATAATTAGTTTTAACTTAAATAATATCTTATATTAATTTAAGTAATAAAATATAAAAAATTAAATAAAGCTTAACTTTTAATAATAAGTCTAATTTATAATTATTTTTTAGTATTTTTTATTTAATTTTATAAGGTTTAATATATTTATAATTAAGTTTTTTATTTTATTATTTTATTTTAATATTTTTTATTACGAGATAAATTATATTTCCCTTTAAGAAAATTAATCCCTTAATTCTTTTTTTATTAATATATATTATTATTTTATTTTTAATAACTTTAAGTTTTATTTATAATTCTTTATATAAGTTCCTTAGTTAATTACTAATAAGGATTGCCTTAGGATTAATAATAATATCTCGTAATTATTAATAAATATTAGGTATAAATTTAAAGTTTATATATATTAATATAGTTTTTATACTTTTATTTATTGCTATATTATAGGCTAGCTAAGTAGCTAGTAGCTTTTTAACCTAGTTAATTTATTTATAATTAATATAATATTAAAGGTATTATTTTAGTATTTAATTTATATATTTAATTTATTTATTTATCTCCTTATAATATATTATAAAGAGCTTATAATTAATTCCTAAGTATCTTATAAGGCTTTATTAAAATTTTAAAGTAAATAATAATCCTTAATTTATAATAAGCTTAAGTAATAATCTATATATCTTAGTAATATAAAAGTAAAAAAAATAAATAAATTCTTTAGCTATTATTAATTCTTTATAAGGTATAAAATAAAAGAAATTTTATAAGTTTATTTATTATAATAAGAATATTATTATAGAAGTTTTTAATTATTAATTTTTTTAATAAGGGTAATTTAATAATAAAGTCTATTATAATTGCTTTTTATAATAGTTATAAGACTAGTAATAATTATAGCTTTTTATATAACTTATAGCATTATGCCTTAGTCCTTATATATAAATTATATTATTTAATAATAATAAAAATAGTTTTCTTTATATTAAGAAATATAAATATTATTTTAATTTATTTTAAGATCTTATTAATCCCTTAGTACTTATATAGCTAATAGCTATATATTTCTTATATAAGGTTATATTAAAGCTTATAAGGTACTTATTATTTATTACTTTTTTAATTATTAAGAAGTTATTTATTATATTTCCTAATTTATTATAATAATATATTATTATATTTCGCTATATAAGTAGTTTTAAGATATTTCTTATATTTTAAGTAATATTAATTAAGTTATTTATAACTATAGTATTTAATTTTATTACTATTCTTTTAATATATCTTATAATAAGTCTTAAGTCTTATACTAAGGTCTTTTTAGTAAAAGTATTATTATATTTCTCTTTAAAACTTATTAATACTAAGTTTTTAATTATATTTAATAATCTAATAGTAATATTTAATAAATACTTCTATATATAACTTAGGTATTATAATAAGCTATTATTATATAATTATTCCTTATTAGTATTTTACCTAATTAGTTTATAAAATAATAAGTCTCTTAAGTTCTTAGCTAATAAGCTATACTTTAACTTAATTCTTTTATTTATTTATAAAGTACTAAGGTAATATTAATTATTATATATTAATAATAATATATTATTTAAGGTATTTTTTATTTATAAACTATAAGAGTTATTTACTAGTTTATATCTTTCTTATATTAGGGTTAGGTTACTAGCTAATTATATTAACTTAGTTATTTTTTATTCCCTTAATATAATTAATAATATAATTAAATTCTAAAAGTTATTTAATATATTTAAGTTATTAGTTATTAAGTTATTATATCTTAGTAAAGTATAAGATATTTTTATAATTAATATAAACCTTAATTTAATACTTATTTATAAGAAGATAATATTAAAATTCCTTAAATATATTAATAATTATAAGGAATTCTTTATTATAAATAAAGTAATTAAGTTTTACTTTATATAGCTTCTAAGAGTAAAATATAATTAAGTATAATAATTCTTTATTATCTTATTATTTAATTTAGGCGCTTAAGGCAAAGTCTAAGGTATTTATTTTAAGTTTAATTTATTAAGATAAATTAAATATCTTAAGTATTAATTCGCTTAGGATAAATTCCTTAATTTATCTAAAAGCTTATTATATTTATATTCTTATTATAAAAGACTTATTTTTCTTTATAAGTTTAATTAATAATATAGCTATTTTCTTAAATACTTTAAGAAATTTATAATAATAATTAATAAAACTAAAAAAAGCTTATATTTCTTTAATATTAATTAGTTATTACTAATCTCTAATTACTAAGACCTTCTTAGGGTTTATATATATCTTATTATAAGAGATAATATATCTAAGGAATTTTATTTTATTAATATAAAACTTATTTTTCTTAGGTTTTATTAATAACTTAGCGTTTTATAATATTAATAATACTATATAGATATATTTTATATATATTTTTTTTTATCTTAGAGAAAATAAAAATATTATTTAAGTAATATATAATAAATATATTTAGATATTCTTATAATATATTATTAATTATTTATTAAAATATAATAAGTATATTAATAAGTCTAAAAGGTATAATAAGATATTTTAATAATTTATATTTAATATAAAAAGCGGTTTTTTATTTATATTTTTTTTTAATTTAAATAAAGTTATAAGCTCCCTTAAAGTTAAATATAATAAAATATTTTATCTTAAAAAGTTAATCCTTTAACTTACTAATAAGAGATAATAATATATAATTCTTAATTATAATAATATTAAGTAATTTAAAATTAATATATAATTAGAGCTTTTTATTTTTCTTTAAAATAAATATAATAAGGTATTTAATAAAGGATTTACTTTCCTTAATATATCCTTTTTATAATATATCTTTAATATATTTTTTTAATATTAATAATTATATTTTATTAAGTAAGTAGAGTTTATTAAAGCTAGGTTACTTTTTATTAATAAATCTAATCTCGAGGTTATAGTATATATATTTTAATAGGCTTATTTTAAGTTTTTTTATAAAAAGCTTCTTATAGATATAATACTATTATAATATATTCTTAAGTTATATATTATATTTTAGGTTATCTTATAATAGTATTAATTATTTAAGGTTTATTTTAAGTCTATAAAATTATTATATAATTTATATAATTATTTATTATTATTATTATTTCTATTTAATATTAAATTTATATTTTATTCCTATAGGTAAAAAGGTATTTTATATTTATCTTTATTTATTTTTTCTTATTTTATTAATAAAAAGTTAAGATCTTTAATCTAAGTTATTACTTATTATAAAAAATATCTTAATATTATAAAAAAGTATTTAACTAATTTTCTAATTAAAATATAAATTATAATATTATAATTATAAATACTTAAATATAAGGTTATATTCTTAGTTAGGTATAATATTAAATAAGATTTCTTAGTTTTTTTTTTAATAAATACCTTAAGGTAATTAATCTTATAATTAATAACTCTATTATTATAATTAAAAGGTATTCCTTTAAGCTTATATATTATATAAGGTATTTACTTATACCTCTATAATAGCTTAAGCTTATTTATTATTATTAGGTTAAAGTAATTTTACTTAGCTTTATTATTTACTAAAGTATTTAATTATTTTCCCTTAATTCTTATTTTTAATTCTAGGTATTATTACTTATATACTTTATTTATAAAGTAAAAGGTCTTCTAAGGTAATATTTTCCCTTATTCCTCTATTTATAGCCCTATGCTAAATAGGTTATTTAGTTTTTTAATAATTTATATATAATATAATTATAATTATAGTTATTATTATTATATACTTTATAGTTATAATTATCTTATTTATATAACTATTTTTAATAGGCTTATATTATAAGTTTATTATTTTTATTTTACTAATTATATTTTTATAATTTTATAACTTCTTTTTTACCTTTTTATTTAATATAATTAATATATTTTTATAAGAACTTATTAGTAACTCTATAGTCTTTTTATAAGTATAGCTAAATCTTTTTATATTATTTTTTATTATTTTAATTCCTTTTAGATATAAAGAAATTAAATTATTTTATTATTATTCTCTTAATTTATCTATAAGTTATAAAAATATAATATTTATATTAAGGATAGTAATTCTTATTATATAAGGTTATTTTTATATTAATATATTCTCTTTTTAGTATTTTATTTTATTTAATTATTATATTTTAAGTAATAAAAATAAATTATTATTTAAGGCTAATAGATTCCTCCTTAATAGGTTTAAATTATAATATTATAATATTAATTTTATTATATTAGTATTTAATATAATATTAATAGGTCTTATATATTAGATAGGGTTATATATTAAGCTATAGTAATATAATAAGAAAATAATTATTTTCCCTTTTATTATAAAGGTATATTATATAATAGTAATCTTAGTAAGAAATCTATAAGATTTCTTTATATTATAAATATATTATTATAGCTTTAGTATTATTATAGAAATTATATTATAATTTTAATTATTATAAGTTTAAAGCTAGTTCCTTATAATATGCCCTAATAAAAATATCTTATATATTATTTATATTTTATTATTCCCTAGCTAGCTAGATCTTTTAATTCTTATAGGGATTTTAGTAATATAGTTTAATTTCTTTCTTTATATAGATTTTATAATTTTCTTCTTATATAAATATATAAGGATTTTATTATTACCTCTAAATATATATAGTTTTTAGTTCTCTTTATATTTAGGTAGCGCTAAAGTAATTAAAATTATAATAATATTACTATAAGTATTATATAATTATAATAGTCTTAATATTATAATTATTAATAAGGTTTCTAATTAGTTTTAATAAGAGTTTTTATTTTAATTAGGTTTAGGTATAATTTATAAAGTTAATATAATTAAGCTTCTTAAGTTAAGTTATTTTATATAATTAGTCCTTAGGTTTATTTTATATAACTTTATTTTTTTTAGCTTATTTTTTTTAAAAAGATAAGCCTATTAATAAAGCATAATAATTTAATTAAGGGTAGCTCTAGTCTTATTATAGCCTATTTAAGCTATGCTAAGTATCTTAGTAATATAAATTATAATCTAGGGTTCCTTATTAGCTTAGGTAGCTTTTATTTATTTCTTACCCTCTAGAAGTTATTACTTTTATAATTAATAATATCTTTCTTAGATATCTTATTATTTCTTATAATAAACTCGCTTAATATAGTTTATTATATAATAATAATAATATTTAAGCCTATAATAATCTCGCTTCTTTTATTAAGTACTTTTAAGCTTTATAAGTCTTATATAGGTTTTATAAGATATATTATTTTATTATAAATATCCCTAATTAGTATTAAATTATAATCTTTAGTAATTATTTTTATTATTTCTAAAGTTTTATAATTTTTTCTAAGAGTATTATTAGTTATTAATCTTAATTACTTTTTTAATATAATTAATAAGGTTATTTAAATATTTCTCTTTATAGAGTTTAACTTATACTTTTTTCTTAAGTTTATTAAAAAAAAATAATATAAGTAATTATTAGTCTTATCTTAGCTTTAAGGTAAGCTAGAGGTATTTAGTCTTATATTTTAAGGTAGATTAAGTTTATATAAGGGTTTTAATATTTCTTTTAATTTAGGCTTTTTTATTTATTATTTTAAATACTTAGTAAAAGGCTACTTTAAAGTTTTTATAATTTAAGTAAAGCTTTTAGGTTTAATATAAGAATTAAATAAATAAAATATTAAGGTATTTCTTTATAATTAATTTAAATTATATAATAATATATTTAATAAGTCGCCTTATAATAAATTAGATATAACTAGTCTCTAGCTAGAACTAGGTTAAGTAATAAGTTATAAAGGCGCATAGCTATATAAAAAATATAAGTAGCTTATATATAATTCTATTAAACTTTTCTAATAAGTCTAGCTTTAAGATTTCTTTAATATCCTTGCCCTTTATAATAATAGCTATTATATTATTAATAAGTTAAATATTATCTTAGTATTATAAGTTTTAGGTACTTTAATTAATAGCTATATAATTAATAAGTCCTCTAAGCTCTTTTATTTTAATAATTATAATAATAATATAAGTATAAAGTTATTTAATTTCTTTATTATTATTATTTATTTCTTTATTATTATCTAAGTTAGCTTAAATAAGTACTATTAAAATAAGTAAATAATTAATAAGTAAAACCTATTAATAGTTATTTCTAGGAATAGCCTAAGTAATTATTATATTTTAATATTATTTAAGGTAATATAAGTAATTAATAAATAAGAGTTATTAATATATAATAATTATATAATTCCTAAAGGGTATTATAGGTATACTAGGTTTATATTTATAAAAAGTATTAATATAACTTTAAATAAGGTATATATTATATTTAATAATATACTTAATAATATTAAGTATAACTAAGTTATATTAATATCTAAGATAGCTTTTATATAAAAAAGTATTAATAATTATATTTTATATACTTATATTTAAAATAAAACTAAGCCTCTAAGAGTTTAATCTAAGGTAAGACTATAAAAACTAAAGTTTAATCCCTTTAGTCCTTAGCCTAGGACTAAGTTTATTAGCCTTTAGTCCTTAGCTTAGTTATTTTTTTATTAGTTTTAATTACTTTATTTTTCTTATTATAGCTATAATATTATAAAGCGCCTTTATTAATCTCTAAAAGTATTAAAAAATATATATTTTATAAAAGGGGATATAAATAGCTAAATTCCTTTTTATATTAAGTAATATTCCTAGAAAAAACCCTAAAGAGATACCTTATATCTTAAAAATAATTAAACCTTTTAAAATAATATTTTAAGTAAAAAAAAAGGATATAAAAACTTTATAAGAGGTTATATAATAAAAATAAAAACTTATTAAAGAAATTAAATTAATTATTTAACTTAAGATATTTTATCTTAAAGGAAATAATTACTTTTTTAACTTTAAGTATTAAATACTTATTATATAACTTATTTATCTTAGACTTAGGGATTATTATTTATATTTTTAATAAGGCTAAGAGATTTACCTTATTAAAAAGTACCTAAGATAAAAAGAGTATATTTATTAGCTTAAAGTAATTACTAATTTATAGATATAAAAATATAAATATTTAAATATAAAACCTATAAAATAAATTATAAATTCTTAAGTTATAATATCTTATATATTATTTAGAGATAAAAATAAACTTAATACTCTTATATTAATTATCTTAACTTAGGTATTAATAAGATTAATAAAATAATAAAGATATTATTAAATACCTTAATAATTAGGGCTTATATAAATTATAATAAAAATATAATTAATATATATTAAAATATATTATTAAAATTATAAAATATATTATATTTCTTATAAAATATTTTTATTATATCTCTTAGATTATAAGAAAGCCTAATTAAGCTTAAATAAGAATATAATATTATTACTTAAGGTATTTAAGACTAAGAAGTTTAAAATACTTAATAAATTATATATTTAGAATTAAAATTAAGGGATTAATTATTATAAAATATAATATTTATAAATTAATAAAAATAAAATATTAAAAGTATTATAAACTAAGAAAATAAGCCTTAAAACCTAAGGAGAGAATTTTATTAGATTTTTATAATTATTTAAAAGAAATAAATAATTATATACCTTATAGAATTATTATAAACTAAGAATTAAGTTTTTATTAAGATTATTACTTTATTAATTATTAAAAAAAGAGCTTATTTATAATATTTAAATATCTTTTATAAATACTTAATATAATATATAATATTAGGCTTTAAATTATTAAAATAAATAATAAGCTTTAAAAGGCTAATATAATTTATAAATAACTTATTAAAAAGAGAATTAAGGTAAATAAAAGTATATTATATACTTAATAATAAAATAGCTTTAAAGAGTATTTTAAGAAGGTAATAAAAAAATAAAATTATTAATTATTAATAATAACCTCCCCTTAGAGCTTTAGCTAAAAATAATAAAAATAATTATATATTTACTTAATTAAACTCTAAAATAAGGCTTATATTAAAAAATATTATATAAGAGTTTCTTTTTAGGTATTTTATATATATAAAAGTAAAATTAACCTTAGATTAAATATAAGAATAATTAGCTTTAAAGCCTTTATTTTTATAAATTTAACTTAATAAAAAAAATAAAAGGTTTTTATTAAAAATAAATCTAAAGGCTTAAATAAGATTCTTAGTTAAATATAATTCCTAAAATATCTTTTAAATATAAAATCTAATTACTAATAAGATTTATATTACTAGAGATATTATATTTAATAAATAAAAGTTTTTTAATATTAATAAAATATAATTAAAAAAATACCTTAAGAAATAAACCTTAAAAGAAATTTAATAATATTTATAATTTCTCTTAAGTACTTAATAAATTAATTAAGTTATAAACCTTATATAAAGCCTTAATAAGTAAGAAATATTAAAATTAATCTTTAAAAGCCTTATAAAAAACTTATTAATTATTAATATAAAATTAATAAAAAATATATAAGTTAATAAGTTAAAATATACTTAGGTAAAATTTAAGATCCTCTTAATGCTATTAAAAAGCCTATTTTTAGCTTTTTTATATAAATAAGGTTATATAAAAGCTAAAATTAAAATAAAATAATACAATTAAAAGAAAATTTATTTTTTTTAAATTAAGTATTTTATATAAGAATTATAATAATACTTATAATAAAACAAATATATTAATTTTAAAGGTAATAAAAAATAAATATATTTATAATAAGCTTAAGCCTAAGTATAAGATATAAATAACTTAGATATACCTTAAAACTAATAAAGAAATATATTATAAAAAAAATCTATCTTTAGTTTTAAATTTTTATAATAATTTAATTAAATATAATTTTAAAATAAAATTTAAATAAATATAAAGAAATTATATAAATAGCTATTAATAGATATTATCTTAAATAGAGATTATAAGATATAATTTATAAATCTATAACTTATAAATATTAAACTATATATATATATTAACCTATAAGTTTAATAAATATAAATATTTATAGAAATATAAAGTAAGACTTATTATTTTTAGAGACTAATAATAAATATTAAGCACTAAGGATATTTATATTATAACCCTTATTAAAAAGTTATTTTAAATAATATTAATTATTATAATAAAATTTAATCTTAAATTATTATAATATAATATTATAAATATATTTATTAATATAAAGCTATAAAATAATATATTTATAAAATTACCTCTAGGCTTTAAGGGAAGCTAAAAGAAAAAATAAGTATTATCTTTATATAAAGTATTATATAAATTATAAGTTATATTACTTTTATAATAAATAAAGCTTAAAAATATTTTTTAAAACTAAAGTTATAAAGATATATTAAAAAAGCTATATTATTATTAAAAAAATAAAATCTTTATTTTTTTTTATATAAATAATATAATTATTATATTTAAGAAAAAAAATAAAGATATTATATCTTAAATTATTAAGTCCTTAAAGAAAAAATCTAAGTTAACTAAAAGAAATAAGCTTTAATAATTTCTTAAAATAAAAATTATTAGGGATTATACCTTAAAATAAATTTAAGTTATATAAATTATATATTTAAAAAAGATATATAAGCTATAAGCTATAAATGCCTTAAATAGCTCTTTAATAATTAAAAAAAAAGTTATTTTAAATATAAAAAAAGTAATAATATATATAATTAATTAATATAAAAAAATAATTAACTTAATACTTTATATAAGAATTATTAATAAACTAGATATTATTTTTATTATTTCTTAATTAGCTTAATTTATAAATAATCTAAGAGAGAAATATATTAAAGTAGTTAATTATACTTTATATTACTTATATATAATTTATTTTTATATTTTATAATTTAAACCTAAAGAAGACTTTAAAGTCTATAATAATATATTATTTATAAATAATCTTATTAACTAAAAGAGCTTATAAAGATTTATAATAATATTCTTTAGAAATCTAATTAAATAGCGAGCTAATAAATAAGATATTATTATAACCTTAATAATAGAGGTAAAGTTATTTAGACTTTCCTAAGTAGTAATAGAGGGGCTATTTTAATAAAGGCTTCTTTAAAGCCTAGGACTTAAGAGGTAAAATATTAATTTATATCTCTTTTTAGATAATAAAAATATAATCTAGCTATTAAAAACCCCTTAGGAAAAATAAAAATAAAATTAAGGTATATAAATATTTATAATTACTAGCTATAAAAATATATCTAAAATAAAAAAGTCTCTCTTAGTTATAAAAAAAGCTTAAAATTAATTATTAATAGTTTAATAAAACTATAAGAAAATAATAGGTAAAAAGAGAGTTATAAGTAATATAGGCTTATTAATATTTAAAAATATATTATAAAATATTAATATAAAATATTTAGAAAAAAATTAATTAAGGAGATTATTAATAAATTATAATTATAAGAAATAAAGCTTATATTAATACTTTAAAGCTTAATAATTATAAAGTTATATTAAGGTAAAAAAATAATAAATAAAAGTAAATATTTTTTTATTACTTAAAAGTAATTATATTAATATAAATTATAATACCTAAATAAAACTTAAATAAAGAAAATAACGCTTATTTTAATTAAATAAGTATTATTAATTAAAAAAAAGTCTTTTTTTATAATATCTTTTAATATTACTTTTAATATAAAATAATACTTATTTTTTTCTTATAAAATAAAAGTTAATAATAAGGTTTAAATAATTAAAATAAACTATAAGCTATACTTATATTTTTATTAATCTAAGTAAGGTCTAGCTAGATATAATCTAAGAAAAATAAAGCTATAAAAAAAGTAATAATAAAACTATAAGGTTTAAATTAATAAAATAAATTATAAAAGTTAAAAAGGAATATACTTATATTAATTAATATAAGTTACTAAGATTATATTACTTATAATAATATATATTTAGCTAAGCCTAATACTTATTAATATTTTAATTAGCTAAAATATTATTAAGATATACTAGGTATAAAGGGTTATGCTTTTAATTTTAATTATATAAAAGATTAATATAAATTATAAAATAGAAAAATAAGATATAACTTATATAATAATAATAGTAATAATAGCCTTAATAATTTATTATATATATATAATATATTAAGTAATAATATAAATTATATAAGGGAGACTATCTTATTATATACTTAGAATTATATTAGGGTTATTAGATATAAATTATTATTATAGTTTTAATATTTAAGACTTAAAATAATTTATTAATCCTTATAATTTAGAGTAAAAGAGAGAAGGATAAAAAAGTAATTTAAATTTAATTTATTATTATTAATATTAGCTAATTAAACTCTAGAGGTAAAAGATTATAAGATATAAAGTAATTTATAATATCGCGGTAATAGTAGGGAGAGTAAAAAATTAAAAGAAATATAATTATATATAATAATTAATAAAAATAACTTAAAAGCCTTAAAGTAAGCTTTTAAAGTAAAGTAGAAGGTAATTTTAAAAGCTATATATTAAGAGATATAATAATATTAAAAGAAAAACTTATAATAAGAGGTATTATTTATTTATAAGCCTTAAAGGTAAATTATAAAAAGTATTAAATAAATTATTTATTATTTATAATTTATAATTTATAATTACTAAATAAAAAAATTAACTTTTTATTTATTTAAATAATATTTCTTATTTTATTAATAATTATAATAAATACTTATAATATAATAGTTATAAATACTTTATAAATAAAATTATATAAGAAAAATAACTTTAAAGATATAAAATATATTATAAAAAATCTCTAGTAATTTAATTAAGTTACTTATTATATTTATATATTATATTTACTATCTTTATACTTAGAATTATACTTAGAATTAAGATTAATAAACTTTTTATTTAAACTTTATTTAAAACCTTATTTTATTTATTAAGAAGGTTATAACCAAAGGTCTCTTATAGCTTATTAACTTTTTATCTAAACCTATTCTATAAAGTAAAAAAGCTCTTATTATTATATATCTTATTATTATAAGGTAATAAAAAATATTAACTTTTTATTACTTAAAGGGTAATTAATCTTAATATACTTAATAAGGTTATTAAGAAATAGCTTCTAATAATTTATAAAGTCTTATTTATTAAGTATAAGAATAATTTAAAGCTTAAATAAGAGGTAATTAAAGAAGACTAAATTAATTCTCTAAAGGTTTAATAAAGGCTATAAGACTATAAGGAGCTTTTTTAGCTCTAGGAGTCTTATAAGGCCTATTACTTTTAAGTAATCTAAGGTAGCTTTAAGTTATTGCCCTAATAAGGTTAGCTTATAAGGGGGATATATTATAATAGTCTTATATTAGTTTACTTTTAGGCTAGGGTTATTTAGTAAGAGAATATACCTAGTAATTTAAGTTACTATCTTATACTATATTATTATTAATAATAGTAATTAGCTATTTCTAAAATAGAGACTAGGCTTTTTTTATTATTACTAACTAATAATATATTCTTAGTAAGATAAGGTTTATTAAGGTAAAATATTAAGTATAAAAGTATTTATAAAGCTTATTTAATATTAAGTCTTATATTAAAAGGTATTAGGTATAATAGCTTAATTATATTAAAAATTATATTTCTCTTATTAAGTTGCCTTAATTTACCTATAGGTATATTATAAGGTTTAATAATTTAATTTAATATTATAAAAAATAAAAAATATTATTTAAAAAGTTAAAGGTTTTTATTTTAGGGAGGTATATTAAATTAAAGCTATTATATATAAATAAGCTTATATATAGTATTTTATAATATATTTTAATTAAATATACCTTAAAACTAATAAAGGCGATATTATATAATATAGGTAATTATTAAATAAAAATAATATAAAGTATTAACTTAAAAGAGAGGTAAGATTTAATTAGAGATAATTAATTAAGTAATTTACTTACTTAAGGGTTTAATAATATTACTTATATTAATATTACTTAATTAAATTAATAATATTACTTATATTAAAATATATTAATAGTATTAATATTATATTAAATTATATTAATAGTATTAATTTATTTTAATTATTTTAATTATTTTAATTATATTAATAATATTAATAATATTAATAATATTAATTATTTTAATTATATTAAATTATATTAATATTATTTAATTATATTAATTATATTACTTATATTAATATTACTTAATTATATTAATAATATTACTTATATTAAATTATATTAATAGTATTAATATTATATTAAGTTATATTAAATTATATTTATAATAATTAATTTTCTAAGAAAATAAATTAATTATAAAGGGTTTATTATTAATAAAAAACTTAGATATTATATTATATATTAAAGGTATTATATCTTAGTAATAATTTAATAATAATTAAAGGTAATGAAAATATATTAATAACTTAAGGGCTAAAATATTTATTTAGAGTATAATAAGTATTATATATATATAAAGGGCCTTATACTTAAAGAAATAAGATCTAAGTAAAAGCTTTATATTTAAAGAAGTAAGGTCTAAGTAAGGGCTTTATACTTAAAGAAATAAGGTCTTTTAGAATTAATAAGTTATAAAAGAAATTTATAAGTAATAAAATAATATATAATAAGAGATAAATTAAATTTTAATATAATTTTTTTTTATTAATTAATACCTTTAAGATTATCTCTTTAAGCTAAGGTTTTTTTAATTAATTAATTTTAATTTCTTTTTATAAATATTTTTAAGTTAATAAAATATTAAGTTATATTAATAAAAAAAAATCTCTTAACTTAAATTATAATATAATTATATATTATTTAATTACTATTAGTATTTTTTAATTTAATAATAAGGTTATATCTTATAGTTATTATAAAAAAATAAATACTTTATATAAGATATTAAAGGGTTATCTTAAAGAATCTTATATTACTATATATAGTAAAGATATATAAAATAATAAAAAGCTATTATTTATAGTATAAAATAACTAAGGAAGAATATTATTAGGTTTATTTATTTACTAAGTTTTCCCTATTAATAAATAAGAGTAATAAGCTTAAGTCCTAGAAATAATAGTTTACTTAGTATTTAATTATTAAATCTACCCTCGAGGTAATTAGTTAGATATCCGGTTTTAACCTTAATTATCATAGCGAAGCTTACTTACTCTTAAAGATCCTCTAGTCTACTAGAGGGAATATTTACTTATTAATTAAGTATTATAAACTTAGTTTAGCTATATTTAATATTCTTATTTAGTATTATAGTAGCACTTAGTAATATTATTAAGATTAATTATATAATTAATTTATTATATTTAAATATATTAGCTATTATAATACTAATTATTATATTAATTAATTTTATTAATTCTTAACCTAATTTAAGAATATAAGAGGTATTTTTAATAATAAAATAAGCTAATATTTCTTTTTAGATTTTATTTAATTATAATTTAATAAATAGGTTAAACCTTATTAATAATATTTATAATTTAATAACCTTAAACCTATTATATCTTAAGTTATAAATACTTTCTTTATTAGCTATTAAGATTTTATTAATAATAATTATTAATATAATAAAAGTAATAATAATCTAAGTAAAAAGAAAGATAAGGCTAAGACTAAAGAGTTTAATTAGCCTAAGGATAATCTAATTAAAATAAATTAAAAAAATAATGATAATAATAATAATAATAAATCTAATAAATTAAATATTAATTTTATTATTAAATAAATCGCTAAATATAAGAAAAAGAACTTAGATTAGGGTAAAACTTATAATTACTATAATAAGAAAAATTATATTAAGAAGAATTATTATAAATTTATTAGTTTTCTTAATTAATAAAATAATAATATAAAGAAAAATAATTTCTAGTAATAATCTTTTACTTCTAAAAATAAAACTAAGCCTATTAATCTTATTATTTAATAGTTTATATTAATAATAGTTTATATTATAACTCTAGCCCTTAATTTCTAGTAAAAAGAATACAATAACCTTATTTAATTTATTTAATTAATTACGCTAATTAACTCTTTTTATAATAATCTAAGAGAGAAAAATAGCTAATTAAAATAAGGATTAATTACTATATAAGAGTTAATTTTAGTTATTATAACTTCGCTAATATTAATAATACTTTAATCTATAAATATATAAATAGATTAAGTATATAATAGATAGCTTTGGGATTTTAGAGCTAATATTTATATTATTAATAATAAGAAGTAATATAAGAATAATAAGTTTTAAATTATTGTATAAACTTATCTTATTATAATAGGCAGAGGATTTATTTACCCTTCTTATATTAGTATTATATCTATTTAGATTAAAATAAATAATATTATTATAAATATTACGCTAATAAAGGTTTTATTTATTAAAATATTTCTAATTAATATTCTCTTTAGACTTTAAACCTATTAAAATTATAGATATTTTATTAAAAATAAATTATTTAATAAAATAAGTATATACTTTATAAAGCTAATATTATAAGTTAGTAGATTTTTTCTTTATATTATTAGCATATTATATAAATATAGTCCTAATAGAGCTATAATAATTATAATTACCTAAATTAAAGATTTTAATCTTTAATATAAATAACTTACCTATATTAACTATAATAATATTACTAAAATAATTAAGTATATTATTAGTAGCCTAAATTATATTAAAATATTAAAAGATTATAGCTATATACCCTATAAGCTCGCTAAAAACTTATATTTTATATTAAAGATTTAATATTTATAAGCTAATTAATCCCTTAATTAGATTTTTATTAATATTTATTTTATTATTATACTTATTTTTAAAAATAAAAAGTACTTTATTTTTATTATTAATAATAAGTCGCGATTTTAAATCCTTAATATTCTAATAGGCCCGCTTATAATTAGCTTAGTTATAATTAAATAACTTAAGTTTATTAAGTAAATTATATAAAATTTACTTATAGAAATTAAAATTAATAATAATATAAAATTTAAAAAAGCCTCTTTTTAAATCTACTTTAATAAATATAAAATTAAGTTAATAATTATTTTAAGTTAATATTATAAATAAGCTAGCTTAGCTAAATAAGCTAATAAAGTTATTCTTAACCTTATATATATAATTATAATTAATACTCTTAAAATTCCTATTAATTATTAAAGAGAAATTATATAAGCTATAGTTATAATTACTAATATTATAACTTCGCTATTTAAGATTAATAATAAGATAATTTAATTAATACCTTATAAAGTCTTTTAAAATAATATTAGACCTAATTAATATAATAAGCCTAATATTTTATATTTATATATTTTTAGATTATATGTTTTTATTTATATTAAACTTAAGAACTAAAAGAAAGGAGATAAATTCTTTGCCTAAGCCTAAGAAGGTATTTTTATTAATTATAAAGGTAAATATATTTACTATATTTAGAATCTAATTTAATATAAAGTTATCTTAATTACTTATATTATTATCTATAAAATCTTATTGCTATATAATATTCTAATTTGTATATAACCTAAAAGAGCCTTTAAGGATTAAGCTAAGAGATTTAATAATATAATAAAGTTATTTAATATTAAATAATAATTAGCTAAAAACCTTAAAATAGTATAATAAGCCCTATTATAAATAGATATAAAAAAATAAGTTATTATTATTTACGCTAAAATTAATTAATAGATCTAATTTAGTATTTTTTTTTATCTTAAGAGATAAAATTCCTTTTAAGGCTAATATTATCTAAGTTATTTAGGTTTTATTATAAATATAATTAATATAGCGAAGTTATTTAATATAAGGCTTATATTTATGCCCGAGGAGATTATTAATACTTTAGTATTAATTATAAAGAGATAACTACTTTAATTATTAAATTTATATCCTAGAGAGTTATTTTTACTTTCGCTATTTAGAAAGAAATAATAATTATATAGGCTAATATTATTGCTATTTACTTTTATAGTAATCTTAATAAAAAAATCTTTATAAAATAATTTAAAATACTTAGATAATTTATAATTAATTATCTAGATTAAGCCTAATAATTTAATTAGACTAAGGATTTTATTATTCTTCTTAATTACCCGCTTTATAAACTTAAATAGGCTAGATAATAATAGTAATAGCTATTTTAAGAGTAAGTAATAAAGGTTAGATTTACTTAATTAAAATCTAATTTATTAATTTACTTTTAATTTAATAATAAAATAATTCTTATAGCTTATATTAATAATATCCTTACTATAGGGGAGATTAATTAATATATAAAAAATATAATTAAAAGAATTATTAAAGACCTTTTAATTATAAATTATAGATTTTTATTATACTTTTTTAATATTATTATTATTTGCGATAAAGATATTATTAAATTAACTTAGTAAATATATATTAAAGATATACTTAAGGAGTTTAAAATACTTAATTATAAATTAATTATAACTTTAATAAAACCTAATTAAAAGGAATTTATATTTAAGTCTATAAAGACTTATAATAAAAAGATATAATAATATTTTATAAAGCTAATAAGTAAGATTAACTATATAGCTATTTAGATATAACCTAATATTATATATCTCCTTTTTTTTTAATTTTAATTTATATAAAATCCTTTCTTAGATTAACTTTAATATATTAAATATATATTATAATACTTTAATAAATATAGAGATCTTAGTCTCTTAATAAAGAAATAAACTAAGTATATATTTAAAAATAAATTTAATTTTTATACTTAGTATAATATTAACTTTATAAGAGACTTTAATAAAGCGAAATTAATTTTTAGATATATTATCTTTATATAAAAATCGCTAATTACTTAGAGTAATAAATTATAAATATAAGTTATTAAATTAATAATTAAAGCTAAATACTATATAATATCTTAATATATTATAAAAATCTAATAAATTTATAATTTCCTTAAGGAATTAAAAGAATTAATTATTAATCTTATTATAATTTTAATTAATAGCTAGGGAGTATATAATTTAGCCTATAGTTTAAATTATAAGGTAAGAACTAAATATATTATTATTAAATATTATTATATTTATAATAAAATCTAATAAGGATAAATTAAATTAAAATATTACTTAATAAATTAAATAATTACTAATAATTTAATTAAATTATTAAATAAGGTTTTTTATTAAAAGGTTATTTAGCTTTTAAATATATAAAAAGTTAATTTATATTTAGCTTAACTAAGCTATAAGATATAATAATAAAAGAGTTTTTATATTTCTTTTTATTATAATATTATAATATTATACTTAAAAAAATTATAATTTATTTTATAATATAAAATTATATAAATATTATTTATTAATATTAATTAATTAAATTAATTAATTAATTATAATACTTAAGGGGATTAAAAGAAATTATAATTATTAGACTTAGAAATTAAAATTAATTACTAAGTTTATAGGGGAGTATAAGACTAAATAATATAAGCTTATATAATAATAGATTAAATAATATATAGGCTACTTAGGTATATATAGTTATATATTATAATATATAACCCTTAATTAACTAATATTATAGACTAGGATTTCTCTCTCGGCTAATTTAATTAAGGAAATTTATTATTATTAATAGGTACCTACCTTTAATCTCTATTATTTATAATATCTTATTTAACTAACCTAAAGCCTAACCCTAAACCCTATATAGCACGTAAGATAATATAATAACTACGTGACCTACCTAGCCGACCGACCTACCCTATAGCCAACCGACTAGCCAACCGACCGGAAGCCCAAGCCAAACCCTACGCGACGGTGCGCATAACCTAATAACTACGTAACTAATTATATATATAATCCCTTTACTATGCTAAAGGCGCCTAGCAAGGCATATCTTAATTATATTAATATATTAATTATCTTAATTATATTAATTATATTAAATTATTATATTAAAAGTCTAATAATGCCTTATAGTATAAGGGGTTAAATCGCGAAAGTATTATTTTTTTAAAATTAAAAAATAAATATAAAAAAAATAATAAGAGTCTTTTAAAGAGTATATAATATAAAAGAATTATTAAAATATTTTTTAAGATTTTTTATAAAACTCTAAGTAAATAAATAAAAGCTAGGTAAATTTTTAAAGATATAAAAAAAAGAGAAAAAATAAGGTTAAGGGGTTATAAGGAGAAATATAATACTAAGAGCTCTCTTATAAAGAGTTATATATTATACCTCTTAAAACCCTAACTTTAAGGGCTAATAATTCCTATTAAAAGAGAAATAAAATTATATAAAAAATACTAATAGGTATTATATATATATTTAAATTATAATATATTTTTTAAAAATTTATAACCTTATAGATATCTTTAAATATAATAAAGGCTATTTTAATAATTCTCCCGTGTATTATAAGGTATTATTAGACTTTTAATACTTAATTTTACTTATATTAATAGTATTATTTATATTAATAATATTAATTATCTTAATTATATTAATATATTAATTATCTTAATTATATTAATATATTAATTATTTTAATTATATTAATATATTAATTATATTAATTATATTTATAAATTAATTATTTTAATTATATTTATTATATTAATAGTATTACTTATATTAATAATATTAATTATATTAATTATATTAATAGTATTACTTATATTAATAGTATTAATTATTTTAATTATATTAAATTATATTAATATTACTTAATTATATTAATTATATTAATTATATTAATTATTTTAATTATATTTAATTATAATATTATTTAATTATATTAATAGTATTACTTTTCCTAATTATATTACTTAATTATCTTAGGTCCTAATATTAATTATATATCTAAAAATACCTAAGATAATTAATTTTTACTTAGATAAATACTTAGATATACTTAACTTAAATTATTAGCTATACCTATTATATATATAAGTATAAGCTATTTAAAGTATATATATAAGAAAAATAAATATTATTATATATATTATATTAGCCTATGGTATTAAAGCTTATTATCTTTATTATATAAAGTAATTTAAATATTTTTTATTACTTTTTTTAATTAATATAAAAAAATAATAATTATAAATTAATATAAGCTAGCTATAAATTAATATAAAGCTATTTATAAATATATATTAATAAAAATAAAGAAATTAGACTTTTATAAGTTATTAAATAATACCCTTTTGCTATTTAATAATATTAATAATACTAAGATATATCTAAAAGATAATATTATCGCAAGGAGGTAAGTAAGGATATATTTATATATTACTAAGAAGCGCTTAAATAATATTAAATATATAAAAAAGAAGTTTTTTATAAGGCTTTTAATTAAGGATAATATTAATATAAATTAAAAGAGATTATTTAAAGTATTTATCCTCCTTAATAAGTAAAATAAAAAGATATTTTATTTAAGAAATTATAATAACTTTATTATATAAGATATATATTAAATTATTAACTTATAGCTTATAAGAGTATATTTATAATAATTACTTAAGGTATTAAAGCTAGTTTTTAATAACTTATTTTATATATTAAAAGCTATTTTTTTTATTTTTTATAAATAGCTTTAAATAATATTATTATTAGTAATAATTAAGAGGTATATTTTAAGTAAAAGATATTAAGTATTTTTTAAATTTTTACTTTAAGTATTATATAAAGAAATATAATAAATATTCTTTTTATTAATTAAAATATAATATTAAAAGTATTTTATAAGATTATTAAATTATTACTTTAATTATATAATTACTTTATAATATAATTAATAATAAAAAAGCTTTCTTTTAATATAAAATTAAATAATAATTTTATATAATTTAATAATATTATAAAAGTAATAAATAAGACTTATATATATACTTTTATTATTATTATATTACTTTATATAAATTTATATAATAATTAACTTATATGCCCCTAGCCTTTTAAAGAGACTTTATAAAAAATGTCTTTATTTTTTATTATAGCTTTTAGTATCTTAGAGTTAATAAGCTTTAGTTTAATATAATTATTTTATTTACTTAGCTTTTTATACCTTAAGAAGTTATAGCTATAATAATTTTAAAGCTTTTCTTATAAGCTAACTAAGAAAATAATTTTCTTAAAAATAGCCTATAAGGGCCTTAAAAATCCCTTATTAATAAGATTTATAAAAGTTAATAATATTATATATAATAAACCTTAACTTAATAATAAATCTAATAAAATAATAAAAATTTATTAATTATAATATAAGGTTAAAAAATAAATTAAATAATTAGAAAAATTAAAAGTATTTTAAAAGAAAAAATAAGCTTTATTAAACTTATTATAATTATTAATAAAGGAAATATTACTAAGATAATATAAAAAGCCTTAAATTTTTTATTATTAAAAGAAAAAAAAATTAAAATAAAAAATATTATTAAGCTAACCTTACTTATAATAATTTAAAAATATAATAATTAATTAAATAACTTATATAAAGCTTTTAATAAAGCTTAATATTATTATTAAAAGGGCTATAAAAAGATTTTTTTTATATTTAATTATATAAATTATAAAGAGTAAGCGAGATTAAATTAATACCTTAAGGAATATAATAAAATATAATATTATATCCTTAAGGAAGATTAAATCTTATTTAAAAAATAAACTCTAAGATTAATTAAAGATATAAAAAATAAAAAAATATTTTTAATATCTTAATCAAAATAAGCTAAATAAATAGAGGATTAAACCTCTTAAGACTTTTATATTTACCTTGATTTTATTAAAAAATACTTCTTAAAATAAGCTAAATAATAAAAGGTATTTTTTTATTTTATTAAATTATAAAATAAGCTATATAATTATATTAATCTTAATATATTAACTTTACCTTAATTAAGAAATAAAATAATTATATTTATTACTTAATACTAAGATATAATAACTTAGTAAAATAAATATAAAAGTTATATTAATAAGAATTAATAATAAAAATAAATAAAATTAAACCTTAGTAAAGGATTATTAAATATATATTAAATTAATATAAATAACTTAATATAAAAGAAATAAAATCTTAAGAATAAGATTAATAATATATTAAAATATTATAATTATAAGAATATAAATATCTCTTATAATAATATTAAAAGCCTTAAAAAACTTAGAAAGTAAATTTATTAAAAAATACCTAATAACTAATAATATAACCTAAGTATTAATAAATAAAAATAAAATTAGGGCTAAGCTATGCCTTAATATCTTACTAATAATATAAAATTAAAACTTTATAGAAATAATAATATACCTTAATATAGCTATAATATTAAATTATATTAATATAAAATATATTAAAAACTAAGGCCTTTAAAACCTTAATTAAATAATTAAACTTAATTAAACTATAAGGAAAGTAAATTTAAAGGTTTATTATAAATAATATATATTAATTATAATAATTAATTACTAGGGCTATATTAAGTATTTTAAATATATTTATATTAATATTAAAAAAGTAATAAAACCCTAAGGAAATAATATATTACTTTTTATATTTATTATTATTTATTATTATATTATAATTAATAAAAATAAAAGGTATTAATAATTTAAAAAAGAAATAAATAAAATTAAAATTCTTTTAATATAAATATTTTTAAAAAAAATAAAAAACCTTTATTAGATTTTTTTATTATAATATATAAAAAACCTTACTTATTACTTAATAAAGACTTAATAAAGGCTTAGGGAAAACTTATATTTTTATATAAATTATAAAAAAATAAAAATATATTTAATTATAAATAAATAGGTATATTACTAAGGTATAAAAAGACTAATTATATAATAAATTTTATAAATAAAAAAAAACTCTCTTTATAGGCTAATATACTTCTTATCTTAAATTAAGTTATAAAAGCTTTAAAATTATATTACTAAGAATATTAAAAAAAAGTAAATTAAATTATCTAAAAGTCTTATAAGAGCTTTTATTTTTTTTATTTTAAAGATAAATAAGAAATTTAACTTTTATATTAATTATAAAGGTCTTAATATTAATATTATTAAAATTTAATACTCTTTTTTTTTAATCTTAGAGATTATTAATAAAATATAAAGTATAAAATACCTTTCTAAGATTAATATAAGAGATATATATTATTATATTTATATTAAAAAAAGAAATAAATAAAAGATTATATTTTATATAAGATATAGCTATTTTAAGTATTTAAATATATTATTTAGCCCTATAAATATATTAATTCCTTTTTAATATTATATTTATTAAGTCTTTTCTAAGCTCTTTAATATTATTTATATAGCTTATTTAAATAATATCTTTATTTATTATAAAAATATAGAATTCTATATAATAGCTATTTAAGAGGTATTAAACTATATAAGAAAAGTAAAGCTATATATAAAACTATTAAAATACTTTTTTTATTAATAAGAAATAAAATTCTTAGGGTTTATTTTATTAAATAAAGAGATTTTAATAAATCCTTAATAAGTAAAAATACTTATTAATTAGCTAAAGGTAATAATATATAAAAAAATTTAAATCTTTTTTAGATTTTATAATTTCTATAAATATTTTATTTATAAATATTTAAAAGTAATTAAATTACTTATAAGTTTTATAAATAAAATATAAATAAAAAAAGCTAAGAACATATTACTTAAATAATAAAAAAAAAGTAATATTTAATTAGCTTATAATAAAGTTTTAAAAAGTACTTCTCTTATAGTATTTTAATTTAATATAATTTATATAAGTAGAAATAAATACTTTTAAGGTAATAATAATAAGTATTTTATTTTAGCTAAATAGCTAAGGTAAATAATACTTATTTACCTTTTAATTAAAAAAGTTTAATAATATTAAACCTAATTATAAAACCTTAGACTAAAAAATAATAATTATTATTTAATTATTTAAATATTAATAATATTATTTAAAAGGGGCTTTAAATTAAATTAAAGTCCTTAATAATTATTAAAACTTATAAGCCTTTATAAGGATACTTAAATTAAATAAGAGGTAAATAAAATAATATATTTACTTAATACCTTATAATTTTATTATTAGATATTATAAAAATAAGTTAAACTATATAAATACCTTATTAAGACCCCTAAGATATATCTTAAAAAATATAAAAAGTCTTAAATTATATAATTTATTTTAATATAAAATAACTAAGATCTAAGCTATTATATAAATATAAATTAAAAAAATAAAGCTAAGTATAAAGCCTAACTTAAGAGTAATAAAGTCTTAGGCTTTATAAGAAATTAAAATAAATAAATAATCCTTAAGAGAAAAAAAATCTCTTATTTAACCTTAAAGAATTAATACTATAAATAAGCTTAACTTATATTAATTCCCTAAATAAGCAAAGATTAAACTAAGAGTTAATAGCCCCTTACCTATAAAAATAATTTACTAAGTATTAGTTAGAAAATTACTTATAAGAATACTATTTTTTAGCTTACTTTTAGAGTTAATTAAAGTAATATAAAATAAAAACTGTAAGGAAATTATAAGAAAATATTATAAGGCTTAAAAAAAAACCTTATTATATAAACTATAAGAGAAAATAACCTTTTATATTTTTAAGATATAATATATATCTTATAAGACCTTACTTTATAAATAAATATCTTTTATTTATATTATAAAAACCTCTTAGTAAGGTATTTTAATATTAAGAGAATTATTAAGCTCTTAAGTATAAATTTTATTAAGAAGCTATAAAATTAAATATTAAAGACTATATATAAATATATATAATTTATTAAAAGGTAATAACTAAGAGGTATTACTTTTATAATTAATTAAAAAACTTATTAATTTTATAATAACTTATAATAAAACTTTTTATAGATTTTATTATAAAATTACTTTTTATTATATATAAAGACTTAAAAGTTAATATAATTTTAATTATTATAAATAAGTATATAAAATATATTATATTCCTTTTTATTAATATAATAATAATTATAATAAATCTTATAAAATTATTTTATATTTAAGTAAAGCTATATTATAAGATATTATAAAGTGTTATTATAAATTAAATACTTATTTTTATAAGTAAGTTTTAATCTAAGTTATATTATATCTCTTAGATTAAATAAAAGCTTTTAATAGCTTTTTACTTTTAAATTAATAATAAAATAAAATATATAAATTAAATACTTTTATTATTAAAATTATTATTAAAATTATTATTATTAGTATATTTATATAAGCTAAGATATATATATTATATATTTAATTAAATAAGTTTAATTAATTAAATTTATTAATTTTTATTTATTACTAAGTTTTAATTTAATACTAAGCCTAAGCGCTAATACATTTTGAGTTTAAACTTTAATATTAACTCTAGGTATTAATACCTCTAAGTAATAAAAGCTTATACTTTCTTATAGGCGTTTTTACTTAGCTAATATAAGATTCACTTTAAGATATAATATCTTAATATTATTTATAAGTTATATATGTTATTTAAAAGAGTTCTAAGACTAAGAAATATTATTAAATTATAAGAAAAAGAATTTAATTATATTTATATTAAATTATAATAAGTAATTAAATAAACTTTTAATATATAAAAAAAGAAATTTATAATCCTATATAGCTACCCTCCTAAGTATAATTTTTATAATTAATAGCTTATTATATATATTATAATAAATATATATAATTTTATTTTAAATAAAAAGAAAAAACTTATTAAAAAAAATACTTAAAGAAATACTTATAAAAAAAAAAGTAATATTATAAAAGTAATTAAAGCTTATATTAATTTTATTATATTTTTTAAAGCTAATATATATATATAAAAGTATATTATAATATAAATATAAACTTAATATAGCTTTAAGGAATATATTAAAAGATAATAAAAAATATAAGGCTATTAATAATAAAGTTAATATATTTAGAAAATAAAAAGAAAAGAATTATAATTATAAATATAAGAGTAATAAAAGTAATAATAAAAAAAAATTAAGACTTATTATTAAAAGTTATAATAAAGATATTAAGACTAATATAAAAGTATTAAGAAATATCTTAATTTATATATAAAAGGTAACTTTTAAGTTAGTTTTATTACTTAAGTTAATATTAATATTACTAGTTATTATAAGCTTACTTAGAAAGCTTAGCTATAGGCTTAATTTTCCTTTTAATTTAAGCCTTTTTTATAATAATTAAACTTAATATATTTTATATTATAATATTACTTAGATTTTCCTAAAATTAATAAATTACTTAGATTATAAAAAAGACCTCCTTTTTTTTATAACCTCCTTATAATTAATAATAGCTTTCTTAATATCCTAAGAGCTAACTAAATAGGTATAAACAATTATATTATAAGTCCTTTAGGTCTCTTAATATATTAAAATCTTTTTTATTTCTCCTTAAGGTATATTATTATAATCCTTATAATTTTTATATTTTCTTTTTTTATAATAATTAATAAATAAGTTATTTAGTAATATATTATTTATAAAATAAAAACTAAAGTAATTCTAAGCGTATTAATAAGGCTAAAAAGGTAATAAAATTACTAAGTAATAATTAAATAAGTTTCTTAATTTATAAAAGTAATCTTATAATATAAAAAGAAATTACTAATTATCTTAAATATCTTATAATAATATAAAAAAGATATTATTATTTCTTAGCGCTACTTATTTCTTAGTTTTAGCTTTATTTATTATTTTTTTTTATTATATTATAAGTAATTATTATTTTTTTTATTATTTTATTAATTATTTCTATTTATATTACTATATCTTAAACCTTTTTTTATTAATAAATACTATCTCTAAGTAAATAAATTTACTTCTTAGCTAGCTTATTATTTAAAAAGATCTTATTATATTTCTTAAAATTAATATTATTAAAAATAAATAAACCTTTTATAATAATTTTACTCTTTAAAAAATTATATCTCTTAATATAAAGATTATTATTATTTTTATTTATTAATAATAAATTAAACTTATATTTATAATATAACCTAAGATAATATTTTATATTTTTAAAAGCTTATTAAAAGCTTTTAATTTAAGTTATTTTTATTATTATTATTTTTAATACTTATTAAGGGTATAATTACCTTTTTTAAAAGCTAAAAATAGATATTTTAAATAATAACTTATATTTAAAACCCTTTTTTACTTTTAGCTTCTCTTAATAATAAGCTTTTTATAATCTTTTAAAAAAATAAAACTTTTTATTTTTTAATTAATATTAACTTATAAGGTTCTTTAAGTTATTAATATTATTTTTATATTAATAATTTCTTTATTTTTTAAATTTCTTACTTATAACTAATATAAACCTTAATAAATAACTAAATAATATTATAAACTCTTTAGTTAATAACTTTATATATAATAATAAGTTTTATAATAAAAGCTAAAAATATAAAAATATCTTAATAATATTAATATCTTAAGAGCCTTATTTTAAGTATTAAAAGGTAATATTATTATAACTTAAGAATTAATATTATAATAATTTTAATAGCTATAAGAGAAAGTAATAAGAAAAGATATAATATATAAACTTAATAGGGTTTAGGTATAAGATAGCTAGCCCGCTAATTTTATATATTATAATATTTTAAGCTTTAATCTTAAATAAACTAATTACTTATTAATATTAAGACCTTAATTATATTAATAAAACTAAGTAATTAGTGAGATTAAGGCCTTATAAGACTAGAGTTAAAAGCTATTTAAATATTTAATAAATAATTAATTAAATACTAAGATATACTTACCTTAAGGATTTTTATTATAAGTAAAAATATATCTTATTTATATTTATATCTAATATTAAGATAATTATTTAAATAACTTTTATTATATATTATATTAACTAGGGCTTATAAAGTTACTTAAGGAGCCTCTTAGATATTAATTTTTATTATTTAAGTTAATAATATTAAAATAAGGCTATTATTAATATTAACTAGGCTTATATTATTATAACTATAAAAAAAGATATTAATAATAATAAGTTTTTATAATATATTATTATCTAAGATAATATAATTAATAACTTAAACTAATTTATTTTTACCTTTATATACCTAAAAAGCTTTAATAAAATATAATATCTCGCTAAAGTTAATAATAACCTTATTATAAAAAACCTTAGGTAAAGAATTAACTTACTTAAGTCTTAGGTTATTATTATATTTTTTCTTAAAAGAGATAATAAAATATTTAAGACTTTATTTTATATAAAAAAAGTAATATTTTTAGCTCTTTATAATTAGCTTTAATTATATATAACTATTAGAAATAATAGGGCTATATATTTAAAATAAGAAATTATTATTTTTTATTTTATTTTTATTTATAATACTTCTTAGAAAGTAATAATATATATATTCTTAGTATATTAAGGGATTATATTAAGGGTTATTAATAAATACCTTTTTAGTTTTATATAATTACTTTATAAAGTATATAATTATATTATTAATAAAACTTAAATTAAATAAATTATATCTTTAGTTTAATAATATTAATATAATTATTAATAATATTTATATAAGCGCTCTTATTTCTATTATTAAATAAGTAAAAAATATAATATTTTATAAAATATTTTTATAAAAGTTAACTTTAATATTAACCTTATTATATATATCCTTATTAATACTTAAGAATTAATTTATTATTTATTTTTTATATAAATTATATATATAATAAACTTATATTTAATAAGGAATTAATTTGTATTTATTAATATTAGCTTTAAGAATTAAAATAAATTTTTACTTTTATTTATAAATTTCTTATATTATTTATAAAAATTTTATTAATAAAAAATATAATAAATAAAAAAGGCTATATAACCTTAGTTATTTATAACTATAAGTTATTATTAAATATATCTTTAATATATAAAAGTAAAAATTTTAAATCTTAGAAAATAACTTTTTTAAGTATAAATTTAAATATTAATAGCTTATTATATATATTATAATTAATTTATATAATTTTATTATAATTAAAAGAGTCTTACCTAAGTAATTAAAAAAAAAAGAAATTAATAAAAAGAATATAAGAAGTAATAAAAGTTATAAAAATTTAAGTTAATATTATTTTATTTGCTTATAACTATTAGGAAATATATAAAAATATTATTATATAATTATAAAAGAGAGGTTTTATTAATATTAATAAGATTTATAGTCTTAAAAAAAGTCTTAAAAATAGCCCTAAGAGTAATAATAAAAGTAATATATAAGAGAAAAGTTATTATAAGGGTAATAAAAATAGATTTAATAAAAAATATATAGCTATTATATAGCTATAAGTATTTCTTTATATTAAGAAATTAAAAATTAATATTATAAGATCTTAGATTACTTAGATTTATATAAGAAAAGTAACTAATTTAAATATTATATTATAAAGCTTAAATAACTTTATATAAGTATTTATAACCTTACTTTAAAGGCCTTTTTTACTATAACTAAGCCTAATATATTTTATATTATAAAATCCTTATATAACTAATTAATAGCCTTAATTAATATATTTAAGTCCTGATTTATTATTATTTCTTTATAGCTAGTAATAGCTTTCTTAATATCCTTAAATCCCTTTAGTCTTATTTTAACTAATTATTATCTCTTTATATTATATTCTTATAAGAGCTTTTTTATTTAATCTTATAAAAAGCTAAATTACTTTTTCTTATAAGAAGTATTTATTAATATATTAAGTAGTAATATATTTAAAAAAGAGTATTTCTTTTATTATTAAGACTTTATACTATTAAGACCCTTTTAGCTATAAGAAAGAGATATATAATAAGAAATAAGTCTAGAAATACTTAGCTAATTTACTTATATATAAAAGATATTTTAATTACTTTCTTCTCTAAGGAAAATACTTAATAGGCGTCCTTAAGGTTATTAACTTCTTAGATTATTATTATTTTTATTAATTATTATATTATTTTATTATTTTTATTATTTTTATTAATAAGTAATATTATTAAATATATAAATCTTTTTCTTAGTAAGTAAGCTATTTAAAAAGATCTTACCTTAGGTATTTAAATTAATAACCTTATTATAAAAAAGCTTATTTTTAATTATTTTTTTCTTTTTAGTCTTAAATTAAAAAATAAAGTTTTTTTTATTTTCTTTACTTATATAAAGCTATAAAGTATTATTATTATAATTAGTCCCTAATTAATTATATAGATTATAAAATATATATTAATATTTTTTTTAAAAGCTCTAGCTTATTTATTAAGAGCGAAGTAAATTAATTAACCTTAGGTTAATATACCTAAAAGCTAGGAAGAAAAGTATATAATATTAAAGAAATTACTCTTAATTTCTATATATTAAGATCTTCCTTATAAAAAGTAACTAATAATTTTTCTAAGAAATTAACTATTTACTTTTAACTTTAATATTAACCTCTTTATAATTACTTCTTAATATATATAAGTTATAATAGCTATATATTAAAAAAAAAAGTAAGAGATTATAATACCTTATTAAATACCTTGTTAGTAATTATTTTATTTCTTATCTTAAGCTATAACTTAGTAAAAGTTATTATAATAATTAATTTCTTATTATAAGGTATAAATTATATAAAAAAAATAATAATTAAAGTTATTAAGTTAAAAATCCTATCTTTAGAAAATATAATTAAGGAAAATAAGTTATTTTATTATAATTTAGCTATTTTTATTATAATAACTTTACCTTAAGCAAGGGAAAGCTATAAGAATTACTTATTATAAGGGGAATATATATAAAAGTAATAAGATTTAAGGTATAAAATAATTATAATATTAATTTTATATAATATAATATTATTAATTATAAATATAAATACTTAGATATTAATCTTATATTAGGGCCTTATTAAATTAATTAATAAAATTAAATTAAAAAAATTAAATAAAATACCTTTTTTTTTACTTTTTTTTATAAATTAAACTAATATTAAACTTATTAAGTCTTTATTTTTATTAATTTTATTAGACTTATTAATAATAACCTTTTTAATAAATTTAGTTATTATTATATTAAACTTATTAAGTCTAGCTTTTTTTTTAATTAATAAAACTAATATTAAACTTTTAAGTTAATAACTTTTTATTTTTATTAATTAACTAGCTATTATATTAAACTTATTAAATATTATAATAGCTTTTTTATTAATTTTATTAAACTTATTAATAGCTTTTTTTATTAATTTTATTAGACTTATTAATAATAGCTTTATTAATTTAATACCCTTTTTTATTAATAGCCTTTTTTATTAATAAAACTAATATTAAACTTATTAATAATACTCTTATTTATTAATAGCTTTTTTTATTAATATTATTAAACTTATTAATAATAGCTTTATTAAGTTAATACTCTTTTTTAATACTTTTTTTAATACTTTTTTTTATTAATTTTATTAAACTTATTAAGTTAATAGCTTTTTTTATAATTAAAGACTTTTATAAAAAAGGTTTTATATATAAATAATATTAAGAAATTTAACTTATAAGATATAAGCTTTATAACTTATTACCTTATAATATATTTTTAATACTTTTTAATAATATACTTACTTAAGCTTTAATTACTTAGATAAGTAAGATATTAAGGAGTTATATAAATTTTTTTTTAAGTTATTTTAATTATATAAGATAAGTTATATAACCTAGACTTAGGGCTTTATTTTAAGATTAATAATTTTATTAAATTTATTATTTTTATATAAGTATTTTTTATTTAGTTTTTAATATTTAAAATATAAAACTTTATAAGTTTTATTTTTTTTATATTATAACTTAGCTATTTATAATTTAATTTATATAAATCTTATATAATTAAATAGCTTTAAATAAGGGTTATTTAATAATATAACTTTTATTTAAACTAAATTAATAAATTCTAAGCAATTAGCTTAAAAAAAATACTTTTTTTTAAAAAAGTTTTTTTTAAGCTTTTTATATACCTAACTAATATAAGTAATAAAACTATTAATAAAAAGCTAGCCTTTTATTATATATTTTTATTTATTTTATAACTTATTTTTCTTTTTTTATAATTTATTACTTAGCTAATTAGCTTTTTATAAAAACTAAGTTTATTATTTTTATATTTTTTATTTTTATTACTTACCTTATAGTCTTTAAAAATTATATAACTTTTATTTTTTATTTTTTTATATTAATTAATAAAACTAATATTAAACTTATTAATAATAGTTTTTTTTATTAATTAATTAATTATTAAACTTATTAAGTTAATAGCTTTATATTTCTATTAATTATATTAAACTTATTAAGTTAATAGCTTTATTAAGTTAATATTTTATTTTATAAAAAAAAACTTATTTAAATTTACTTAAGTTTATTTAAATTTATTAGATTTATTAATATATTAATTTTTTATATTATATTAATAATATTACTTATATTACTTATATTAATAATAATACTTATATTAATAATATTAATTATTTTAATTATATTAAATTATATTAATATTACTTAATTATATTTATTATATTAATTATATTTATTATATTAATTATTTTAATTATATTAATAATATTACTTATATTAATAGTATTAAACTATTTTATTTATACCTAGGTTCTTTATATATATATATATATATTAGTCTTTAAAAATTTATTAAGTATTAAGAAAATAAAAGAATTATTATAAAAGGATTTAAAGTTTTTAAAAAATATTAAAATATAAATAAATAAAAATATAAAAATAAGTAATTTATTAGCTTTATATAAAATTAAAATAAAAAAGTAATAAATTAAATATAAAAAATATTATAATAAGGTTATTTAAGTAAAAAAGTTATATTATAAGGCTAAGCTTAAAAAAAGATAATAATAATAATAATAAAAAGTTAAAATTAATAAGGTTAAAAGAGAATTAATTATATATTATTACTTTACTTTTTTTATAAATTATATATTAAGACTATTTAAAAGCTTTTTTAATTATATTATAAGACTAAAAAGTAAAATTAATAGCTTATAATAAATATATTTTTTTTTTAATAAAAAGCTATTTAATCTTTACTTAATATATATTAAATAATACTTAAGTCTTTAAAGATTTAAATAGCTTAATAATATTATAAATTATATAAAAATTAAAAATATTATAATAATTTAAAGATATATCTTTTTTATTATAATTAGTAATTATTATTATAATCTAAGTATTAATAATAAAGCTTTTATATAAAGTAATTATATTATAAGCTATAAGTAGAAAATAATATCTTACTACTAGTTATAAATTATTATATAATAATATATTATATTTTAAGGAGTAATACTAGCTTGAATTAATAAAATAAAATTATTTAAAAAATATAGATAATATTTAAAGAAGTTATATAATATATAAAATAAACTTTAATAAAATTAAAGCTATTTTAATAATTTTATATAACTTTAAAAAAAATAATTACTTTAAGTTATTTATAGCCTAGTATTAAGGCGCTATATATTAATAATAGGCTAATATTTTGATTTTTATTACTATAAGGCTTTTTTATTATATATAGCTTTATTTTTTATTATTATTAATTTTAATACCTTTTTATATTACCTTTTTTATTATATTATAATATAATATTATAATTAAAATAAAAGGCTTTTTTTTATTAATTTAATTATAAAATCTCTTTTTTATTAATTATAAATTCCTTTTATAAAAAAAATATATTAGTTACCCTTATAAATAAGTCTTTAACTTACCCTCCTTTTATATATCTTCTAAATAACCTCTCTTTAAACCTTAATTATAGGCTATTATAATATATAATATAAGCTTAGTCCTAGATAACTTAATTAATAAAGCTCTTAATTTCTTTATTAATTACTTTATTAATAAATTACTTTTTAATATTATAAATAATATCTTTTATATTATTTACTTTTATTATATATTATAATTACTATTATAAGGCTATAATTATTAAGAATATTACCTTTATAATAATTTAATTATTTATTTTTATTATATAATAAGGTTTCTTAATAGAGGGCATTATCAAGCTATTATTTAATAATTATAATAACTTTAATTTTTACTTTTAGGCTAGTTTAAGGCTTTATATTTAACTTAAAGGTAATATTAATATAATAAAAGTATCTTAATTATTTTTTTAAATAATTAATTTTTTTTTAAAATCTATCTTTATTAAATAGTTTTATAATATAAAATATATTAAGGCTATTATAATTAATCGCTTTAATTATAATTAATTTAACTTTCTTACTATTTAAAAAAGCTCTTTTATATAGGTTATAATATTATAAGTTATATCTTTTTAAAATACTTATTAATTTATTATATTTCTTAATAAAATACTTTTAGAGATTATTATTAATAAGTATTATTCTTATATCTAGCTTATAAAAAGTATTATTAAAGCTATTAATTACTAAAAAGGCTTTTTAATATCTTATAAGATATTTAAGCTTTTATTTAACCTTAAGGTAATTAAAGTTAATACCTAGTTATTTTTTATATAATTATATACTAATTTTAATATATATAACCTTTAAAGTTTATATTTTTTTATTTTTAAGCTTATTAATTAATTTTACCTTATTATAAAGCTCTAAGAGTAAGGCTATTTACTCTTAGGTTTATTTAAGCTTATTTTTCTTTTTTAGTATTATTAATAATAATAGCTTCCTTAATGGGTTTATTAAGGCTTAGGCTTATAATATTATTATTATTTAAATTATTAATTAGCTTAATATAAAGAGAGAAATATTATTTTTATTAATAAAATTAATTTTAAATTAAGTATTATTAATAATATATTAAGTATTAAAAAGAGCCTTATAAATTAGCTATATACTTTAATAGTTTAATAATATTAAGGGCTCTTAAAATAAAGATATTATAATTAGTAATTAATATTAAATAAGTTTATAAGGCTTATATAATAGGGTTATATTATAATTCTAATAGTTATATTATAAGTAAAGTCTTTAGCTAATTAGTATTAAGTTAAAAGTTAAGCTTATTTTAATAAAAGTTTATTTTAACTAAGATATATTATATATAATTTTATAATAAAAGATATAAGTAATATTTTATAAATTTTATATATTAAAAAAATATATTAAGAAATTTATATTTTTTATTTTTATTATAAAAAGATTAAAGCCTTAATTGTTTTTTTTTATATTAAGCTTAACCTAGCTAAGGCTTAGTTACTTTATATCTAGCCTTTAGCTACCTTATATATAAGGTATTATTTAATAAATTATATTAAATTATACTTAATTATATTAAATTAATATTTATTATATTAATTGTATTAAGTATATTTAATTATATTTAATTAAATTAATAATATTAATAATATTAATTAATTATTTTTATTAAATTAATAAAATTTATTTATATACTTATTAATAATTTTAAAGTTTTATTTATTAAAAAAGGATTAAAGTATTTTAATTAATTTTTAATATATTTAATAATAAAAGCTTTATACTTAAAGCCTAAGGTTTTAATAAGCTTAAATTAATAAAACTTATTTATATAATTATTAATAACTTAAATAATATATTAAAATTAGCTTTATTTATAATAAATAAATTATTTTTTATTATTTAAAAAAGTTAAAATCTCTTTTATATAATTACTTTTTTTTAAAACTTATAAACTAATAATTAATACTAAGTATAACTTATAACTTTTATAAAAAATATTATTCTTTTTATTAAATTAAATAAAAAAAATTAAAAAGAAATAATAAGTATATTATAAAGTTTTAAAAGAATTATATAATAAAAAAAACTAAGGAATTTCTTAAGAATTCCTTATTAAATATACTTATTTCCCTTAGAGATCTTTTAAGAAATTTCTTTATTTTATTTAAAAAAAAGATTTAAAAAAATCTTTTAAAAACTTAATATAAAAAAACCTTAAATTCTTTAAAAAAAAAATTATTAAATTTAAACCTTATTTTTATTTCTTTTAGAAATTTATAATTTATAAAAGTTTTTTAATTTTTAAAAAAAGCTATAAAAAATTAATAATTTAAGCTATATTTAGTATATTTTTATAAATAATAATAATTAATAATTTTATTATTTAATATTAAAGATCTTAATACTTATAAGTAATTTAAACTTATTAAGAAAATATTTATATTTTATTTAAAATTAAGAAATTACTTAAATTTCTTTTTATTATTATTTATCTAAGAATTTAAAGACTTTAAGATATTTTAAGCTATAAATACTTATTATCTTAAAGAATATATAAGCTAAGGGCTTATTATCTCTTAAGCTAAGTATTAATAAATTAAATTAATTAAATAAAAAAATATTTTTTTAATATCTTAAAAAAATTAAGTTAAAAGTATTTATAAGAGTATATTTTATTAATAAATAAATATATATTAATAAAGGTTTTATAAGAAATTTTATATAAAAATTAAAAATATAAAAAGCTTTAAAATTAATTAAAATTTATATTATTAAGTTATTATTTATCCTTAGGATTAAATTCCCTAGAGGGAAATTAATAATAAGTATTTTAAGAAATTAATAATTCCCTCGCGAAGTAATAAAAATAACTTATATTAAGCCTTAATATCTTAATATATATTAATTCTAATTAATTAATTAAGCTTTATATACTAATTATAGCTTTAAAACTATTTATTTAATTTTAATAAGGCTATATTTATAAATACCTTTTTACTTTATTTATTTTATTTATTTTATTTAAGACCTTAGCTTAATTATTATAAGTAAATAAATATTTTAATATTTCTAAGATAATTAAATAAAAATTATTTAAATCTATTAAGATAATATTAAATATAATTATTTTTATAACTTTTACCTTAATAAAAGACTTAACCTTAAAGCTACTTAGAGATTAAAATAAGATATTTATAGCTTAACTTTTATAATAAATTATAACCTCTTATTAAGTAATAATAAATAATAATAATTATAATATTAATAAAAAAAATTCTTAAGACTTATTATATAAGTTAATATATATATATAATAAGAATTAATAAGTAATTATAAAATCTATAGCCCTAGATTAAGTCTAATAAGATTTAATTCTTATGCCTAACCCTAATAAAAGTTTCTATTTATAGCTATTACTTATATTTTATATTATAGCCCCTAATTAATTTAAAGACTTTTTATTTATTTTATAAAACTCTTATTACTTTTAGATTTATTTTTAAATAAATAATATAAATAAATTTTAATTTATAAATAAATATAATTAAATTTATAATAAATTTATTATTTAAGAAACTTATATTATATTTAAAGGTATTAAATAATTTATTAATACCTTAGATTATTATTATACCTAAGGCCTAAAATATATAAAGGTATTAATACTTAATATCTTAACTTTCTTATAAGGAGTTATATTAAAATAATATATAAGTAATATTAATATATTTAAATTATAAGGTTTCTAAGAGGTAAATAATTTCTTAAGATAAGAAAAACTCTTATAAGAATAATTTTAACCCTAGCTAAAGGCTATTTTATAAGTATTTTTAAATAAATAATTTATAATTAATAATATTTAAAATAAAAAAAACTTTTAAAAATAAATAATTTTACTTAAAAAAATAAATATTAAGGTAAAATACTTAGATATTTAAATAATAATTTAAGTATATATTTTATTTAATAATTACCTTAAGAAATATTTATTTTAACCTAGAGGTATTAATATTTTTACTAATTAGATTAAGGAGTATAAATAAAAGATCTATAATATATATATCTAAGTTATAATAAAAAACTAAAATAATTAAAATAATAAATTAACTTAGAAGCCCTAAGAATTAGCTTTATATTAAACTTTATAGTCTCTTAATATAATAAGCCCTAATAGGGATATTAATTAAAATAAGATATAAAATATATAACTAAGTTTTAACTTATTATAATTTACTAATTAATAAAAAGGGTTCTTTAATTATTAATAACTACTTAATAATATATAAACTTTAATAACTAATATAAGAAATTTAAATAAATTAATTCTCTCTTAAGCGCTAATATTAATAACTTAGGTATTTATTATTATTAAGGCTAGCTAAGATAATATTAAGAAAAAATACTTTTTTATTAAAAAATAATAATTCTCTCTTTATATATTTATAAAAAGACTAATTTATTTAATTATTTAAAATAAAAATATATTTAATTATAATATTATAAGTAAACCTAAAAAGAATATTATTAATTTAGTAATAATAATACTAATAATTTCTAAGATCTTAAAAATTACTAATTATATTTTTAATAAGTAAAAAGTAAATTCTTTTACTAATATATATATAAGGTAATATATAATATTAATTATTAAATATATTCTTAGTTATATTAATCTTAAACTTAACTAGCCTATAATAAACTATTTTATATAAATAAGAATCGCAAATAACTTAACTAAGAATACTTAGAGATATATTTATATTAATATTAAAGCTAGATACTTAATAATTATAAAGGAATTTCTTTTTTTTTATTAAATATCTAAATAAACCTTATTAAAATAATCCCTTTGCATAAATTAAAAAACTCTTTAATTATTAAATAAGTAAAATTTATATTTTATTTTTTAAGAACTTTAAATAAGATATTAATTATAAGTAAGGCTTATATTAAAGCTTAAATTTTTAAAAAACTAAGTATTAATCTCTTCCTTAAATAAAAATTTAATATCTTCTATAAGGTAAATATCTTAAATAATAAGAGCTAAATAAAAATTAAAATAAAAAAAGGGCTTTTAATACTTATAACCCTAAGATAAAATATAAATTCTATACTTAATAAATAAAAGCTTATATTAAGACTTATATTAAGATATATAATAATACTTATATCCTAATATATATTTATAAAAAAAAGATTTTTTCTTTAAATTAATAATAATTAAAGCTATACTTATAATAATATAAACTATTAAAGGGATATTTTTTATAATAACTCCCTTAATATTTATATTATTTATTATAAATAAAAGCTAGGGATTTTATAATTAAGTAAATTAAAAAAACTATTAAAAAAGTCTTAATAAGTATAATTATTCTCTACCTATAAGAAATATATCCTTAAAGGTTATAGCTTTATATAAGAAACCTTAAGAGGAACTTATAAAAGAGCTATTTATTTTATTACTAAAGCTACTTATATAAGACTTATATAAAATCCTATAAGAAATAACTTCTTAGTAATTACTAAGGAACTTAATCTTCCTAGGGAGAAATCTTAATAAGAGAAATTAAATTTATAACTTAAGTTAAAAATCTTATAATTATAAACTTATTAGAAATTATTATTAATAAAAGAGTTTAAATTTATAATTAAGAAAACTTAGTTAATTAAGAAATTTAAGGGCTTTTAAATAAATTCTTAATCTTATAAAAAGATATAAGCCTTCTTTATATAAAAAAGTATAAATAAATAAAAATACTATTAGTTAAAGATTAATATAAATATAAACTTAGATCTTACTTATATTTACTTAGCTTAAAAATTAAAGACTTTTTAAATAAAACCTTTAAGGCCTTTTATAAATAAAACTATATAGAATTCTAATAAGAATTAAGCTTATTTATTAACTTAATATTTATTATTTAAAGAATAATAAATAAAAAAAAAATTATAATAAACTTATAAGGCTTTAACTAAGTAATTATTATAAATATATATTTAATATATTTATAAAGTAATATAATTACTAAGCTTAATATATATTTCTTTTTTTACTAGTTTTAAATATATATAAAGTATTAAAACTAATTTATTATTATAAGCTATTAAGGACTAAAATAATTTAAAGTAATCTTAATAAAATTTAAAAACTCCTTAGCTTATATATAAAGATTTATAAATAATTTATTTTAATTATATTATAAATACTTAATTACCTTTATTAATAATATTATTATATTTTTTTAATAATTTAAAAAATTACTTATAATATTATTAAGCCTTTTATACTTTTTTTAAAAATAAAATATTATATTATTAATAAATAAGTTTTTCTTTACTTATTTATTAATATAGCTATTAAGATTTAAGGTAAATAATCTTAGTTTATCTAATATTAATAAAAAGGTATAAGTATTTTAAAATATTAAATTTTTAATAAACCTAATTAACTTAGAAACCTAAATTAATATAATAAATTAATTTTAAAATCTTATCTCTTAGTTTATATATTATATTAAGCCCCTTCAAAAGTATAAAATTATATTTTTAGCTAAAAAATAAGACTTTAGTAATTTAATATTAAAATAAAAATAAAAAGGATATACTTAGGGAATAACTTAAAAGGGTATTAATAAAGAAAAAGCTATTTTTATTAATATAATTAAGGCCCTCGCTTTTATAAGAGCTTAATAATACTTTAACTTAGACTAAGAGCTCTTAATAATATATATTATATCTAAATATAATATAAGAGTAATAACATTTTACTTAGACCTAGTTTATACTTAAGATAATAAGAAATATATCCTAGGAATAATTATTAGGCTAATATTATACCTTAGCTAAGCCCTCTAAGATATAAAAATAAGGTATTAGCTAATAAAGCTAGAGATTATTTACTTAGTATAACTATATTAGAAATTATATATTATTTTATTTTTTTATTACTTTAAGAAAATATATATATTCTTATTAATTATATAACTATTTATAATATTATAAACTAGTTTAATATATTTTCTTTAAGCCTAAGGGCTAATAATTAATTTATTAAGGTCTCTTAATATCTTAGCTAATATTTTAATTATTATTTAATATATATTAAGAATTATTAATTTAATTAGTAATACCTTATTATAACTATTAGGCGCTAAACCCTCTTTAAATAAAAGTAAGAGGGAATTAAATTATAAATAAAATATAAGGGATTATTATATTATAATATCTTATTATATTAAAGCCTTTATAAGTCCCTTTATATAAAAAGCTATTATTAAGTAATATAAAACTAAATTATAATAAAAAAATATCTTAGATTAATTAAAAGACTTAAATAAATATAATAGATTTCTTTTTATTTATTAATAAGAATTTTTATATCTTATTAAGTATAATAGTTATTATTACCTTTATATTATTAACTAAGTTATTATAAAGGATATTAAAGATATATATTAATAAAAGTTTTACCTAGGGGTAAGTATAATAAAAAAAAACCTTTAAAACTTATTTATAATTAATTACTTAAATTAAAAGATAAATAAAATTAAGAAATATTATAAAATATATAAAAAAAAATTAATTACTAAAAGTTACTTAAAGAACTTATTTTAATTTAATTATTATTAGTCTTATTTTATATAATTATTATAAACTTTATTATTAAAATACCTAAGGTCTTAAGTAATAAATAGCTATAGCTAAGCTATAAGTTTAATATATTTAATATATTTTTAATAATTATTTATAAGTTTAGCTAAATATCTCTTATTATCTTAGGTTATTTATAGTTTATTGCAAAATAATAAGTCTTTTCTTTAATTAATAAGCTAGAATAATATAACTAAGGTATCTCTTAATATATAATATTAAACTAAGATATTAAGTTCTTAGGTACTTTTTAATAAACCCTTTAGATAGCTATAAGAATTAAACTTTAAATAATAATAACTTAATACTTATAAATAAATAAAATAATAAAATAATATAATTAAATAATTAAAATTACTTTTTAATATTAAATAAATAATAACCTTATTATATTATAAATAGTTATTATTATATTTCTTTAGTTTATTATAAATAATTCTTATATAATAGTAATAAAAATTATACTAAGTAAGCTAATTATAAACTAAAGGATAAATAATAAGCTATAATACCTTAAGGAGGCTATAAGTTAAATAAACTAAGTTATTATTTAAGATAAAGCTAGACTTTTTATTATATTTACCTAAGTATTAATAAAAAAAGTTTATAATAACAAATATTACTATTTATATTTTAAGCTTAATAATTAAGTTTTATTTTAATTAAAAAGAAAATATAATATAATAAATAATAAAAACTTAAAGCTTAAAAAAAAATAAATTAAATTATATAAAATTATTAAGAGAATTAAATAATTAGCTTATTAGCTAAATATAAAAAAATAATCTTAGTATTTACTTAGTTATATTTATTATATATTTATTATTAATTAAAGCCTTAGTAATATAACTTAGTTTTATATAAATTAAAAAAACTAATAATAAATAAAAAAATAATTCTTAATACTTTAAAGTAAAATAAATTATAAGCTTATAAGTAAGAAAATATAATTAAGGTAAACCTAAGATAATATACTTAGTAATATAAAAGAAATACTTAAGTAATTATAATAACTTAATTAAAAAAGAAATTATAAATATACTTAATATAATAGCTAAGTTTAAATAAAGGACTAAGATAACTTAGGTACTTATTAATAAATTTAAGGCTTATATTAAGGAAATAAAATAGAAAAATAAAAAAAAACTTATTATACTTATAATAAAGCGCTTATTATAAGACTATATAATAAAAGAATTAATAAAATTAATAATATAAGATAGTTATAAGAAATTAAGTTATTTATATAAATTATTTTAAAAGGAAATTCCCTAAAAATTCCTAAGAAAGCTTATATAATTCTTATAATAATATATAAGTAATATTTTAAGGTTTAATAGCTTATTATTATATAAGTAATAATAAATAAATTATAAATAATAATAAATAAAGACTTATACTTAGACTTAAAAAAACTTTTTTTTTTATTTTTATTTTTTATTAATATAAAATAAAAATATAATTAATAACTTATAACTTATTAAGTATTTTCCCTCTTATAATTATATAAAATTCCCTAGTTATAATATTATATATTAAGTTTTATTTATTATTAATATTCTTAAAAAAAATTATAACCTTAGTTATAAAAACTATAAATAAGTAATTTAGCTTTATAGCTATAAATTATATATTAAGTTTTTATAAATATCTTATTATTTTAGCTACTAAGTAAAGAGTTACCTTAATATTTATTAATACTTTTAAGTAAAATCGCTTATAAATAGCTATAATTTAATATTAATATTTTATTATTATTTAATAATATTTATTTCCCCTTAGGAATCCTAAGTAAAAATTACTTAAAATATAAAATATTAAATTATAGCTTTTTAAATATAAAAATAATATATTATAGCTTAGTAATAATACTTTATATACCTAATAATTAATATATCTTAGTTTATATCCCTATTACTAAGTATATCTAAGAGAAATAACTTTCCTCCCTTAAAAATAACTTATTTATAAATAATATTAATACCTTACTTTTTAATAATAATTACCTTATTAAAACCTAAATAAATACTATACCTTAATAGCCTTAGGATTTCTTTAATAAATTTATAATTATAAATAATTATAAGAAATTTAATAAGAATTATAAGCCTAAGGAAAGAGATATTATAAGTAATATACTAAGAGTTATTAAAATAGCTTATATATTCTTAGAAGTTATTATTATTATTATTTAAAATAATATTATTATAAAGATTATTATAAAAGCTAAGATAAAGCTTAGCTAAGTTAATAAAACTAAAAGTATTAATTAATTTCTTAATTAAATAAAGGCTAATTACTAAAAAGACCTTACTAATAATAAGCTTATTACCCTTATTTTTAGCTTTAAGCTTATTAATATTAGTAAATTAACTTATACCTCTTTTAATTTTAATAATATATTTATTTTATTTAATACTAGTTATATCTTATATTAATTTTTAAATAAATAAAATTAGATTATTATACTTAAAGGTAATAATAAAAAAATAATTTCCTTTATTTAATTAAACTCTAAGTAATTAAAAATAAGGCTTAAGTTATACCTTATAAAAGAAAATCCTTTATTAGGTATATTATTATTAAAAAATATTTTTAAATTAATAAAAATAGCTATAAGGCTTATTAGCTTATTATTACTTATTAAGTAATATTAGTTTATAATAAGCTTTATATTATTAAATTTAATATTAGCTTAAAAATATTTATAAAAAATTTAAAAAAAAATTTCTTTTATTAATATTACTTATATATTAGAAATTAATATTAATTTTATCTTAATAATAAACTTATTTATTTATATATTACTTATTACTAACCTTATTATTTAGTCCTTTATTAATATTATTAATAAATAAGATATATTTAATAACTTAAATAAGGCCTTAGCTTATTTCTATAGCGCTATTAAATAAGTAAAAATTAATAATTATTAATTATTTAATATTATTACTTTAATTACTCTTTAAGTAGTAATAAAAAAAGCTAATAAGTATATATAAGTAATATTACTTTTAATCCTAATTACTAAGTATAATTACTTTTAATATTTATATACTAAGGTTAGTAATATTAAGTTTATATAAGTAATTATTAATAGAAATTAAAAGGAATTTACTTAGAAGGTATATAAAAATAAGTTAGTCTTAGCTAAGTCTTAAAATAAAAAGGAAAATAAAAAAAAATAAAAATATAAAAGTAATAATAATAATAAAGCTATAGCTTAGATTAGGTAAATATTAATATAAGTAAATAATATATTTAAAAAAATTTATAAGCTTTAAAAAATATTAAAAATACTTATAATAAATTATAAGAAATAATATTAAATAAGGTTTTTTAAAGTAATATATTAAGTATATCTTTAAATTATTTAATATAAGCTAAGCTTAAAATTTTTAAATATAATATTTTTTTAATTTTTTTATTTATTTTATTATTATATTAATAAAAAAGTAAATTTTATTAAAAAAAGCTTTTTTTATTAAAAGCTATTAAATAAAAAAAAAATATTTTTAATAAAAATAATTATTTTTTTTAAACTTATAAAATAATAATTAATACTAAATATAATTTATAATTTTTATTAAAAATATTATTATTTTTTACTAAGTTAAATAAAAGAAATTAAAAAAAAAACTTATAGCTAGCAAAGATCTAGCTATATAGCTATAAGTATAATATTTAAAAATAAAAAATATTAATATTATAAGTTTACTAAAGGTATTAATAATTAAAATTAATATAAAAGTTTTATAAACTTAAAAATTATTAATATTAATAATTAATATTAAACTTAGTAATAAATAAAAATTTATAAGTTTAATTAATTTAATTTAATTAATTAAATATATAATTTATATATCTTAATTTATATAAATATATAATTAATAATAATTTTAATAATACTTTTAATAATAAATAAAAAATTATTATAATTTTATTATAATTTAATTATTTATTATAATTAAACTTTTTTTAATAAAAATAAAAAAAATAAATATAAATTTTTTTTATATTAAAAAATAATAATAATAAAAAAATTAATATTAAAAAAAAATTATTATATAAAAAAATTAAATTTTAATTTTTTTAAATAATTAAAAAATAATTTATATTATAAGTAAAGCTAATATTAATATATTATAAAAGCTATTAATAATTATATAAATAAGTCTTATTAATTTAAACTTATTAAAACTTTATATTTTAAATATAAAATATTTATTATTAAAATTATTAAAAGTTAATTAAAATATTTTAATTTTTATTTTATATAAAATAAAATTATAAAATAATTATTATTAAATATAAATTTATAGCTTTTAATAAATAATTAATATAAATTTTAATAAATAAGTTATAAAAAAAATTATTATATAGCCTAGAGTTAAAAGATTTAAAGCTATTTTTTAATAACTTTTTTAAATTAAGGTAAAATAATATCTTATACCTTAATATATTATAATATTAACTAATAATTAAATATTTTTATAAATTAATAAAAAAAAATTAAATATAATATAATTTATAATATAAAAAACTCTAAGCTTAAAATAAGTATTTATAAAAAATATTAAAAAATATTATTTACCTCTTAAATAAAAATTAAGAATTAAATTAAAAAAAAATATTTTTTTTTAAATTTTTCTTATAAAAGAGGTATTTTAATACCTTATTATTAAAAAAGCTAATTAATATCTTTTAACTTTACTTTATTAAAATAATCTTAAGAAAATTATAAATAAAAATAATAATATAAAAAATATAAAATAAGAAATATAAATAAATATTTTAAAGGCTTTTATTAGTAATATAAAAATCTTTATATAATTAATAAACTAATTAGCTAAGGTTTTTAAAAGATATAATAAGTAATTATTATAATATACTTATAAAACTATTAATAAAAAAGCCTTTATAATAAAAACTTATAATTACTTATAAGTTATAAAGTTAAGTAATTAATTATATATAAGTAAAATATTTATTTAATATATTATAAATTAATAATAAATTTATATTACTTATTATAAATTTATAAAAAATTATATTATTAGTTTATTAAGTAAAAAATTATTATAAAAAGAATTTAAAGTATTTATTTTTAAATAATATTATAATTTAAAACTTAAAGAGAAATAAATTATAAATTAATTTATAAAAATTAAATAAATAATAAAAAAAACCTTAATATAATATTTTATATATTAAAAAATATTTTATAATATATTAAATAAAATCTAAAAAAAATAAAATAATTATTTATTATTTTTTTATTATTTATAAAATTAAATTAAAAAAGAATTTAATAAATAAAAATTTCTTTTAAATAAAATAAAAAATATTACTTAAAAGGTAAAAAATCTTTAATTATTTTTTAAAATATAAAATATTATAAATAAATTAAAATACCTTTAAGAAAGTTTTAAGTACTTATATAAAAAATATAACTTATTTTAAAAAAAAACTATTAAAAAAGTAATTAAAATAACTTTTTTTATTATTACTTATAAAAAACTACTTTTAATAAAAAATATATAAGTTTAAATAAATTAAATAATTCCTAGATTAATAGCCTTATAAATATAGCCTTAAAATAAAATAAAAATATTATTTTAAAAATATAAAAAACTAAGATATAAAATAAAAATATATTATATTAAGAGCTATATAAATAATATTAGCCTTATTAATTAAATACTTTTAAGAATATATAAAATATATTTAATAAAAGTAAATTAAGTTAAAATAAAAAAATTAAATAATTTAAAAAATTAAAAAAAAATAAAATTTAAATTTAAATTTTTATTTTTATATAAAAAAAAATAAACTTATAAAAAAATAATTATAATATTTATTTTAATTTTTTAAGAGCTTTTTAAAAAAAAATTATAATATTAATTATAATTAGATTTTAATTAATTATAAGTTTTTTTAATTTTTTTATTTAATTTAATAAAAAATAATAATATTTTTAATAAGAGTTATAAGCTATACTTAGTATTAGTTATTATTTTATAAGTCTTAAAGGGATTAATTATTTTTATTAATAAGATTTTTTTTTAACTTTAATTTAAAAACTTTTAATAAAAAAAGCTTTTTTTTAATAAAATTAATTTTTTTATTAATATAATAATAAAAAAAAAGCTAAAAAAAAATATATTATATTTAAAGATTATAACCTTAACTTATATTAAAAAATTTAATAATATATTTAACTTAATACTTTAAAAAGGCTTATTTAAAATTATTTCTTATAACTTATTATAAATACTTTTAATACTTTTTTAAAACTTATAAATAGCTTTTATAAAATTATCTTAATAATATTAAAAGCTATATTAATAAGTATTAATTATATTATTTTAATTATTAAATTAAAGATTTTTATAAAAAATTATTATAATTTTATTATTAAGATATTATTAATTAATTAACTAGTTTTTAATTAATTAATTAATATTTATTATTAATTATAATTAAACCTCTTTTAATAAAAATAATAAAAATATAATTTTTTAAAATTTTAATTTCTTTAAGTAATTAAAAATTATAAAAATAATTAAAAAGTTAATATTAAAAAAGAAAGCTATTATATAAAGAAATTAAATTTTAATATCTTTAAATAATTAAAAAGTAATTTATTTATTATAAATAAAATTAGTTTTAATATATTATTAAAGCTATTAATAATTATATAAATAAATCTTATTAATTTAAGCTTAATAAAACCTTAGGTTTTAAGTATAAAGCTTTTATTATTAATATTATTAATAATTAATTAAAATACTTAAATTTTTATTTTAAATAAAATAAAGCCTTAAAATAATATAAATTAAAATTTATTATTAAATTTATTATTAAAATTATTAATATTATTTATTAAAATAAATTAAAATATATATTATATATTTAATTAAATAAATTTAATAAATTAAATTAATAAAAAATTTTTTATTTTTATAATATAATAATTTTTATATTATAATTAAAATCGCCTTATTTATAAAAAAACTATTAATTTAAGACTAATTAAAGCTTTTTTTTTTTCTTAGCTTATATAACCTTTATTATTACTAAAAGTTATATAAGTTAAGAATTAAACCCTTAACCTATAAGTTAATTTAAATTACTTTAGCTACTATGCTATTATAGCTATTACTTTATTAATATTCTTAACTATTAAAATAATTATTAAACCTATTAACGCCGCCATAATACGCACCTAGCTAATAGACCGACCTACCCTATAGCTAACTAACTGACCTACCTTATAGACGACTAGCTAACCGATAGGCTAACCGACGAACCCCACACGGCAGTGCGTAAGACGACCCGATAACCACGTGACCCAGCCAGCCGACCCACCTACCCTATAGCTGACTAACCTACCCTATAGCTGACCGACCGGCCAACCGACAGGCCAACCGACCCGAAGCGAACGGCGGTGCGCAAGACCGATAACCACGTGACCGATCACGTGCACGATCCCTCAATTGTGCGCAAGACCTGACAACCACGTGACCCACCCAGGCGACCGACCTACCCTATAGCTAACTAACCGGCCAACCGACAGGCTGACCGACAGGCCAACCGACCCGAAGCGAACAGCGGTGCGCAAGACCGATAACCACGTGACCGATCACGTGCACGATCCCTTAATTATGCCAAAGGCAGGGCGAGGCATATCTTAATTATATTAATATATTAATTATTTCAATTATATTAATATATTAATTATATTAATTATATTAATATATTAATTATCTTAATTATATTAATATTATATTAATATTATAGCTTTCCCTACTCGGTTTAGCGCTACTTACTATGCCTTACTTAGTGCCCTCGCTATTTTATACCTCTTTATAAAACTTAACTCTAATCTATATTATCCTTATTATTTTCCTTCCCTTTTAAAATTTTTTTTATTTTATTTTATTTCTTCTTTTTATTATATTTCCCCTTATTTAAGGCTATAAATAAATATATAATATTATTAATACCCCTTAGGTCTTATAGACTTATGCTATTAACTAATTATACTTATTAAAACCCGCTTAAAGTATTCTCTCTTATAATTATAATTACTTTAATAGTATTAAGATTAATTATTTTATAATACCTTAAAAAATAAATTTTTACTTAATACTTTTATTATAAGTCTTAAGTATTATAATTAATATTTATTTTTATTAGTAATTTAATATAAAAAACCTACTTAATAACTATTAGGTAATTATATTAAAACCCTTTAAATTTCTTTAATTATTTAAGTAAAGACTTTATAAATAAGGCTACCTTAATAGCTTTTTAATTTTATTAATCCTAAGGATACTAAGTAAATATATATCCTTAAATAGCTAAATATTATACCTACTATTAAGTAAGTTAATAATATAATTATATATAGCTACCTTACTTAATATATTATAAGACTAGCAAAGGTATATAATAAATTTATAATTTACTTATTAATTATTTTATATTAATAATAATAAGGCTTATTAGAATTACTCTCTTTAGGAAAATACCTTATTTTAATAGTAATATTTAGTCTTAGTAAATTCCCTTAAAGTCTATATATAATATAAATAAGAATATTATATTTACTTAAAACCCTAATATAATAACTAAACTAAATATATACTATGCGATTTTTTAAGTAAGAAATAACTAATTAAATAAATATAATCTCTTAGTGCCCTCCTTTTAAGTTATATAATATTTAGTTATACTTTAAATACTTATTTTAAGAGAGAATTATATAAAATTTAAGTAATCTCTCTTATAGCAATAAGGAGAGGTTATAATAAGAGTTATGATATATATAATATAATATATTATAATAGAGATAATAATAAGGTAATTATATAAATTTCTTAAGATTAAAAAAAGTTAAAAAAAGGTAATTTTATAATTATTAGATTAAATATTATAAATTAAGTAAAAATCCCTAATTTATAGAATTTTAATTTAAGGCATAATATCTCTATAAAGTATAAAAGAGAGGTTATTATTACTATAAATTTTAAAGGCCTTACTTTTATTATTTTTTTCCTTATTAAAATTCTTTTACCTTTTATTATATTTTTATTTTATAATAAGTTAATTACTTATTTTATAGGTTTTATTATAATACTTATAATTAATATAAATAATATAAATTTCTTTTAGCTATAAAAGGCATAGACTATGCCTAGTTTATTATCTCTTATTTAATATAATAATATAAAATCTAAAGGTTTACTCTTAATATAAACTAATTAGTAGCTTAGGATTAATTATTATAATAATTATTATATTTCTCTTAGTAATAAGGATAAAATTAAAAATAAATTACCTCTTATTAATTAGCTATAACTAGTTTTTTTTAGTTTAGATATATTAATAGATAAAATAAATCTTAGACTATTAATATTAAGGATTTCTATTAATTTTATAATAAGTTAAAATTATTAAAATATACTAGGTAAGTAATAAGAATTCGCTCCTTCTAAAAATACTAAGTAGGCTTACTTATATTAAAAATAAATAATTTAATTATTATTAAAGATAATAGTAATAATAATAATAATAATATTAAAAGTAACTTTACCTTAGCTATTACTATTTTTTATAATATTATATCTAGCGAGCTTATAATTAGTAATAATATCTTAAAAGAAAATATAATTATTAAGATATTTACCTTAAATAACTTAAATATAGTATTATTATTACTAAGTAGATATATTTTACTTAAATAAATTATAATATTATATAAAGATTCCTTTAAGGAATTATAAAATAATACTTTTCTTATCTATAGAGTATAAAGCTTACTTTTATTTCTATCTAGGCATAGAGAGCTATTACTTCCTTTTACTAATATAAGCTAATATATAATAAAGGAAGTATTTTAAGTTAAATTACTATTTAAAAACTAAGACTTAGTAATTTTAGACTAAGATAAGGTTTTAATATATATTATAAATAATTAAGTTTCTAATATCTTAATTAACTTTATTAACTTTATTAAGATAGAGGTTTATTAAGAAAAAGACCTTAAAATAAAAAGTAATTATATTAATAATTAAGATAAAAGTAATAATAAAAATCTTTAACTATTATTAAAGAGATATTAAATAAGACTTAGCTCCTTAGCTATAATTTTTATATCTTTAATAAAATTATACTTACTGCCGCGGTTTTAGCTAAAATAATATTACTAAACCCTATAGTTATATAAATTATCTTATAGTACTATGCTTACTAATAATTACCTTACTACTAAGTCTTAATATTTATTATATTATAATATCGTATTAATACTCTTTATTAATACCTTTAATAACTTAGAATAAATAATATATATAAAATTTAAAAAATTCTTTTTTTAAGGTATTATAAAGTATATTATAATTAATAAAGAGAGAATATTTTATTTAGAGTTTTTATTTTTTAATATCTTAGGAGATATTAGTTTATTAATAAGTATAATTAATTATAAATTATTAAATTTAGGCTTAGGTTTTAATTAAAGAAAGAAAGTATTAAAGGTATTATATCTAGGGTTAAGGTTACCTAGTAATAAATAGATATTAGAGAAAGATAAGATAATATATAATATAAAACGCGATAATTACTCCTAGGCTTAGATATATAGCGCCTTTTTATATTATTTTAAGAGGATAATCTAAGTTTAATACTTAATTAAACTTAGGGGCTAACTTAGTAATATATAATAACTTAAGTTAATAATATATAAAAAGTTATTAATATAATAAAGTATTTATATATAAAAAAAAATAAAACTTATTTTAAGATCTAGCCTAAATTTCGCTAATATTAATATAAAATAATTATAAGTTATAGCTTTCTTAGAGCCTCTTAATTTTATTAAATATATAGGAGTTTACTAATTATATATATAATAGCGATTATCTAAGTCTAGGCTTAAATAAATAAGTAAGGGATAAGCTACTTAGCTAGGGATTTAATAGCTAAATAACTACCTAAGGGTTTTATAACCTAGGTATATTAATAGTCTTAGCCTAATTTAAGTAATTATTATAAAAATTATAATTAGATTAATTAGTGAAAGAGAGGTAAATATAGGGCTTTTAAGAGATTTTAATTACCTTAGGGCTATAAATAGCCTAGCTTATTTATCCCTATAAGGTTAATCTTAATAGTAGAAATAAAATTAATATTTTTTTTTAATTAATTTAATAAAATTAATAAATATTATAATTACCTTTTTAATTTCTAAAGTAATTATTAATTAGATATAAATTAAAATAAGGGTATCTTTAAAATAAGTTAATAATTTTATTTATTATTTACTTAATAATACCTATTAGTTATAGTTTAACTAATAAAGAAAGTAATTAATTATATTAGTAAGTTATTAAAATATTTAGGGGAATATAATAAAAAATCTCCTTTTACCTTAGAAAACTTTAAACCCTTAGTTATAAAATAATAAATTAATAAGTTATTAAAATCTATTTATTACTTAACCCTTAATATTAACTTCTCTTATATAATATTTACTTTTAAAACTAAGAATAATATATATATTTATAGAAATTATAAGATATTTAATTATTTTAGGCTAAAGTAATAAATAAAGTTAATATCTAATTAGAGAAAATAAGTAATAATTATTAAGGCTATAATAAAGATAATTTACTAGAAAAAGATAAAGCCTAGCTTAGTTATTTATATAAATTTAAGGTAATTTCTAAATAATAGCTAGGTTATTAGCTCTTTAAAGGCTAATACCTTATTATTAAATTAATTATAAATAAAATGCTATATAGCTAAACTAAGTTTAAGAGGTTTTTAATAGTTAAAAGTATAACTACTATTATAAAGGTTATAATAATAATAATATTAATACCTATAAAATAAATAATTATATATTAAGGGGCCTAGTTTAATAATTTCTTAAATAAAATAACATAAAGGGTATAAGTAATAACTAATATAATTATAACTTAAGATATAAGTAATATAATATATATTATTTTAATAAGAATTAAATCTCTATAAATAAGTATAAAAATAAAGATTAAAATAACTTTAATATATTTAAGGATTACTATATATACCTATTACTCTTTCCGCTTAATTGCCCTCGCGAAGATATAAATAATTGCAATAATTTAAATTATTATCTTAGAATAATAATATTATAACTTAAAGACTTAAACTTACCTAAGTTATAATAATTCCTTATAAAGAAATTATAACTAAGAGTTTATATATAAATCTAATAAGAATTAATAGTAATTTAATCCTTTTATTATTTTCTAAGAAAAAAAGGATTAAAACTATTATTTTTAATATACCTTAAATTATAAGTAAGCCTTTTAAGGATTTCTTTTATTATAATAATATATTAAATTTAATACTAATAAAAAAATAAATATAAAATATTAAAATAATAAATAAAAGGTAAGTATTACCTCTTTAGTATATAATAAGGCTATTTATATTATTAGAAATAAATATAAGAGTAAGTAATATAAATTATAGCTAGCGGGGAGAGATAATAAAGGGCTATATTAAGTCCTATTTATCCTTATAACCTAAGGCTATATTAAGATTATAGCTCTACCTTATTATATAATACGTAATTAATAAAATAAATAAACTAATACTAAGATAGTTATATACCTCTACTTTATTTAGGTTATTAATCTTAGGGGTTAAGGGGATCTTAATTAATTATATATAAATACTATAATCTCCCTAAAGTAAAGTTACTTATATACTTAAATAGGCTAAATCATACTATTATACCTAAGTCCTTTATTTAGACCTCTAATATTATATTACCAGGGTTATATAATAAGGGGTTATAGATTAATAAATATAATATTATTTAACCTTTATAGTAATAAATTAAATATAATAGGGACTAATAAGATTCCTCTTAATTTTAACTTTAACTATAGTAATTTCTATTATTACTCTTTAATAAGTTTTTATTATTATATTTCTCCCTAAAGAGGCTATTTACTTATTTATTATAGTTTTTTATTATAATAACTAGGCAAAACCTATATAGCAAAAGGTATAATATAATCTCTACTAGACTAAACTTAGACTTTAATACCTTTAAGGTAAACTTATTTACTTAACCCTTTACCTCCTTATTATATTCTTTTTATACCGCTAGTTACTTAAATATAAATTAAAAAATATCTTTAATAATATCATTATTAATAAGCTAAAACTTAACCTCTATATTAATTTAACTAAGATATATTAATACCTTATTTAACTTTTTAGGATAATTAGTAATTATAATAAGGACTTAGTCTTCTTAAGAAGTAATACTATTAAGGGCATTTAATAAGCCTAAAAAAATAACCCTTTCTTTTAGCCTCGCATCTATACTACTATTTAAATCTTCTAAGTTAAAGTCCCTAAAATATATAGCTCTAGCTATATTAATATCCTCTAGTAAGATAATATATTTTTCTAAGAGGTTAATAAATAAACTCTTTAGTATTTAATTATTTATACTAGGGATACTAATAATATAAATATTTATATCTAATTTACTAGCAATTAATAAGCTAAAATTAGATTTCTTTATTTTAAGTAACCTATAAAGGAGGTATGTTCTCTTATAGGGGATTAAATAATTAGTATATTAATATCTAGTTTTAAGGTTAAAGAAATCTTAAATATCCTTAATTAAAGGTTTTTTTTATTTCTTATTAAAAATAATTATTAATAAAGGCTAAGTAGCTATTATTTTCTCTTTTTCCTAGTATTTATTATAATAGCTATAAATAATTATTTTATTTTTTATTTTATTAAAGTATATAATTTAATATTTTTCTAAGAGATCTTTTAAGATTAAAGATTAATTAATATAAGTAATAGAGATTTAGTCCTCTCTATAGTAATTATACTTTATTATTATAGTTTAGTAATAAAATATATTATATTTATATTAAAAGAAAAAGGAGCTTTCTTATAGGGTATACTTAAGAGCCTTTTTCCCTTTAAGGTATTTCTTATATATTAAATCTTACTTTATTTAGATCTTAGTAAGTATAAAATAAGTAATATTATCTAATTAATAAGATATAACTTAGGTTTATATTATTTTATATATTTTATTTAATTATTTATTATAAATTATTATTATTTTAGGGGTTAGCCTAGACTATATAGGTTTAATTTTAGTAATTAATTATAGTATTAAATAAACTAATCTCTTAATTTAAAAATATATATCTTTAAGAATATAACTAAGGCAAAGAGATATATAAACTAAGTATAGCTAATTAAGTTATTATTAAGGGCTTAATTAGTAGTATTAGTAATATTTATAAAACTAGGAAGAAAAAGGTCTAAGATAGATATCTATTAAGATAATATCTCTTAGATAAGAGAAGAGCTAAGGTTACTAAGAAGTATTATAATAAGTAAATTAAAGAGTAAAAGATTATAAAATAATAAGTCTTTAGAAGTAATATATTAAATAAAAGGGAAATAAGTATTATCCTAAGGGGAAATATTAATATTTTTATCCCTTTTAGAATTCTTTTAATTAATTAGCCGAGATAGAAATAAGCTAAGGGATTAATAGCGCTAATATAAAAGCTATATAAAGAGCGGCTAAGTATTATATATATATAATTATTTATATTAAAGTATAATTATAATAAGATATATTATAAGAATTATTAACCTATAAGCTATTAAAAGTAATTTACTTTTTTATTTTATTTTAAACTAATTTTAAAAAATCTCGGCCGAAATTATATTATATAAGGCTATATATATTATAATTATATCTTATTAAATAATCTTACTTAGTAAAAAGTAATCTATAAAAAACTCTAAGGGAATTAAATATATTATCCTATAAGCTACTAAGTAATAATATAGCTAATATTTAGTATTAGATTTTCTAATAATAAATAAACCCTAAGGGTAAATATATTATTAACTTTATTATTTCTATATAAAGAGAAATATAACTTAAAAGATATTTTAAGCTTTTTTTAAAAACTAAGGATAATAATATTCTCTCTTAAAGTAATAAATTATTTCTATTTACTAAATTATTAATACTTACTATTAAGTCCTATAAGGTAATTAAGCTATATTTTATATATATTAGTTAAGGGTTAAGTAAGGGTACTTAATCTATGAATATACTTTCTATAGAGAGCCTAAATTATATATTATATAGTCTTAGTATATTATTAAAATATTAGCTTAGCTAAGGAGATATAAAATCGGCTAATAATAATTATTAATTATATATAATTATAAAGAAAGGTAAAAGAAAAACTAAGTATAAGTTAATTAAGTAAGCCCTTATACCTAAAATAATATATTATATAGTTTTAATATTTATATAAATAATACTATTAAGTTAAAAGGATTTATATATCTAAAATTTATATATTATATATTTCTTATTAAAATCTTTTAGCTTTTATATTAGTTATTATATTACTTTTTCTTATTATTTCTTAGCTTAGTAATCTTATTTATAATTTAGAAAGTTAGGTTATAAAGCTAAGTAATTTCCTTACTTAATTTAATAATTATAAACTATATAACCTAGATAATCTTAGTAAATAACTCACTAATATAGTATTAACCCTTTATAAAAAAATAGGGTTATATAAACCCTTTTGCTAACCTAAGATATAATAAGTAAGTAAAGTTTTTAGAAAGTAAGCATATTTAATAATTAAGGCTTTAATTTAAGATAAAGTATTTAAATAGCTTATCTTTTTTAAAAAAAATATAATATTTATATTTAATAGCTTAATAACTTTAAGCTTTAACTTTAATAATATAAAAACCTAAAAGGCTATAATAAAGATTAGATATAAATAATTAAAAAGCCTAGAACTTAATAATATTATTATATAGGCTATCTCTTATAAACTTATATCTTAGGCTATTAATTATATAAGAAAAGATATATTTAATTATCTTATTAAGATAATTAAATTTAGAATTTTTTATTAATTATTAATAGTTTTTAAAATTCTTTATAAATTATAAGAAAATTCTCTCTTAAATTTAGCTAAATATAGCTATTTCTTTTAAAATAAATAATAAATAATTACTAAGCTCTTTATATACCTAATAATTTCATAAAAAAATTAATTCTTAATATCTTTATAAAAGCCCCTCGCTACTTTTTAAAAACTAAAATTCGCAAAAGAATATAATAATTAATATAGCTCTAAGTAAATATAGGTTTATCCCCTAAATAAAGAAAAGTATATTATTAATATTAAAAGGAATTAAATATATATATTTAAAAGGTTTAATAAATTAAATTAATTAGGTTAAAGACCTTTTTATTAATACTATATATATAAGTAATTAATAAAAAATAAAATAATTATTAGGTAAATTAATAACTAAGTATCTAATTATTTTAATTCCTAAGGGTTAAAATAAAGATATTTTTATAATATTATAAGTTAATTAATAAAAAGAATTTTAAATCTTAAATATTTTTATATTTAAGCTAACTTAGTTTATCTTACCTAAGTATTAAAAACTTTTATTTTATATCTAATAGGTAAAAGATATATTATATTAATAGCTATATTTTTATATTTTTAATATAATTTAAAACCTTAGGGCGCCTTTAGGTTATATATAGTTATTAATATTCCTTTATATTTAATATATCTATCTTTATTAATTACTTTAAAAATATAGCCTAAGTAATATATTTATTTTATTTTATAACTTTAGGTTAATAATATAAATATAAGCCTTTTTTATTTATATTAATATAAAATAATAATAAATAACTTAGGTTTAAAAATAAACTTTAAGTATAATAATAATATATTATCCCTAGATTTAATAAATATTATAATAGTAATAAAACTCGAGGTATTAGCTAAGCGAATTAAATATAAAGTATAAAGATCTTTCTAAGTAGTTATTAATAATATAAAAATACTTATATAAAAATAGCTAATAGTAAGATACTTAATAAAAGGCCGCTAAGAATTTATCTTAATTAGTTTAAGTTTATATATAAAAAATTATTAATCTAAAAGTTTAATTTATTACTTATTAATAAGAATTATATAATAATTAATATTAAACCTTTTTAATCTTATTATATAATTCTTATTAAGTTATAAATATTTTTATTAATAATTACTTAATACTTATTATTAAGACTTATTAGTAATAATTAAAGTTAATATTTTTTATATATTTTATTAAATTAAATTAAGTATTATATTTAAAGTTAATAGCTAGGTAGCTTTTTTATTATTATATTATTAACTTTAAGTATTTCTATTACTTTATAAATATTATATATTTTTATAATTATAATAAAATAAAACTATGACTTATATAGCTAGCCTAAGTAATACTTATTATAAAGTTAATAAAATTAATAATAAAGTTATAAATAGCTAAGGAAATATTAGGGTAATAATAATTATTAATAATATAGCTATTAGGCGGTTTATAGTTTCTTTAATAACTTATTAAATCTATTAAAGTCTTTTCTTTAAGCCTAAGTTAAGGCTAAAAAGACTTTTTAATAACTTTAAGATATCTCTAAATATAATCTAAGTATTAATTAAGTAATAATAGAGATTCTTAAATAAAATATTAAGAGGGCCTTTTATCTTAATTAATAAAAGTTATTACTAAGAGTTTCTAATAAATTAATAACTCTAAAGTAAGTAATTATAATAAATTACTAAGTTTTAATAATATAAGGTATAATATATTATCTTTTTATATTATTAAATATTATTAAGAATTATTAATTAATAATTAGTAATATCTTTAAGATAAGCTAATATAATTAGTAAAGGGTATTATATAGCTAATTAAAGAGTTTATATTTCTCATATAAGCTAGGTATAAGTATTAATAATAAAGGTATTTATAGTAAATAATAAAAAATTAAGCTTTTATTTATATAATACCTTATTAATTACCTTAAAATAAGTATTTAAATAAATAAGTCTTATTTATTACTTACTTTTTTCTTTTTTTGTTATTTAATTACTAATATATACTTAATTATTTAATTAAAAGCGCTATAATTCTATAAAGGTTAAAGAAACTTAATATATAACCTTATAGTATTAATATATAAAAGAAAAATAAAATTATAAATAAATCGCGGCTTAGCTCTTTTAATAAAGATTGTAATATTTTAATAAATTTAAAAATAAATTAAGATATATATCTTTATAAGGATAATATAAATATACCTAATTTACTTTATATTTTATTTTTAGTTATAACTTTAATTAGCCTAAGTAATATAATTTAAAATTTATTATTTAAGTTTATTAAGATAAAGGTTTATATTATATATTATTATTTTAAGACTTAATTACTTATAGCTTTTATTATTAATAAGGCTTAATAATACCTAGATAAACTAATAAAGCTAATAAATAAAAAAATAAATAATTTATATTATATTTAAAAAAGGGTTATATTAGGTATTAAATTAATAAATAAGTATAATATTAAGTATTTCCTTTAATAATAAGCTTAAATAATCTTTTAGCTTTAATAACTAAGTATTAAGAGATATTATAGCACTAAGGCTTAGCCCTTAAAGATATTAGCTAAATCTATTAGTTATTAATAGCTAAGGGAATTATTATACCTTAAATCTCTTATTTATAATAACCCCTAATTAATTAGCCTAGTTATAAATATCCTATAGGTTTAATATCTAAAGGATATCTAAGGTACTTTATAAATATTCCCTTTTATTTAATATAAGAGGTATTATCTTAAGACTCTAGAGAGTATTATTATATAGTAATAATACCTTTAAATATAACTTAGATAAAAAGGGTAATAAGTAAGAGGTTAGGTTATTAATACTATAGACTTTAATAAGTAAGTATTTAATATAGCTATACTTTAAAGAGTATTAAAAGGTATTTATCTCTTTACTTAACCCTAATAACCTCTTAGACATAACCTAAGCTATAATAAGTTTTATTTTATATCTTAAGAATTATTTAATTTATATAATAATAGCGATATTAATACTTTTATTATCTTAGATACCCTTAGGCATAGGTTAATATAAATATATATTAATAATTTATTTTAATATTAGGTTTAATAAGTTACCTTTAATCTTTAGGGCTAAGAGCGCTATTATTTTAGTAATATAAGGTAATATATCTTTAATTATATTCTTTTAGGCTATTAAAACCTTTAGAGATATTATTTTTATAATATTATTTAATAAGGCTTAGATTTAATTTTAGCTTAAATTTAAGATCTTAAGGTATTTAAGTTTATATAATTATAATTAAATTAATAGTTTTTTTTTCTTAATTATAATAATATTAAAAAATATTATTATAAGGGGAAAGACTTTAATTAAGTTATTTTAGGTATTAAGGTAATATAAGGATATATAAAAAAATAAGTATAAAGAAATAATTAAAAGGTAGTTATAAAATAAAGCTAGCTTATAAGATTTAATTAATAAAAAGATAATTAATTATAAATATAATATAAAATAAATTATTTAATATTATAATTAATAATATTAATAGCCTTATTAAGTAAGCTATAAAGATTATTATAGCTAAGATTAATAGTAATCCCCTAGCTAATAAATTGCCTAGTTATTATTATCTTAGTAATTTTATTCTCTCTCTTATTAAGTATTTTTTTAAGCGCTTACTATATAAGTTATAATACTTACTTATTTAAGCTAAGGGGTAATTAGCTCTTTAATGCGATATTTAGAGATTATATCTTATTAGATTACTAAGTATTTTAAGGATTAGGGCATTATAATAATTATTAAGGGATTAAGAAATTATTAATTAAATAATAGTAATTTTCCTCTTAATAAGGGGAAATAATAAATTCTTTATTAATTATAGCGCCTATAAGTCTACTAGGAATAAATTATAGCCTTATAATACTCTATAAATATAAGATTAATAATAATACTAAATAATAAATATATAGCTAAGGAAATTAATTTCTTATAATCTAAAAGCTTATAATAAAAGGTTATATAATTCTTTATAGCTTATATAATTTACCCTTAAATTTAATTACTAAAATAAAGATATATATAATTTAGATTATATATAAATAGTCTAGAGAAATAATAAAAAAATAAAAATAAAATAATATAGCTATTAGCCCTATAAGAAATATCTTCCTAGATATAATAAATATTACTATTACTAGCTTATATATAGATAAAATAAAATATAAATATTACCTAAAATATTCCCTTTTAATATAAAGTAATAAAGCTAAATCTAATTTTATAATATATATTTAATTTAAGAGCTAAAGATAATTAAAGGATAATAACTAAAAGGAGCCTCTAATTATATAATATAATCCTCTAGAATTATTTAACTTAAAGAAATTTAAATTACTTTTTACTTAGAGTTAAAAAAGTTATTAACCGCTTTAAGATTATTTTTTACTTATTATTAATTATTATTAAGTAAATAAGATTAATAAAAGCTTTATTAATTATATACTTATTATAAAAGTAAATATAAAAGTATTATACCTTATTTAATAAGTTTCTTAAAACTTAGTGCCTTATTAAGTAAGCCTTTATAAGATTATCTTAATAATAAGTCTTTTATAAATTTAAAGGAACTTATAAAAAGTATTACTAAGGCTATTATAACTAATATATAAGGAAGCTTAAATTCTAAGATAATATAAAATTATAGTTTATTAGCTATAGTATATATTAGCGCCTGGGTTATTTTAATTATAGGTTGAGTTTAATAGGGTATTAAGTAAGTATTAATACTCTTAAATAGATATTATAAATAATTAAAGTAATAAGCTATATACTAGTTAGAATAAGGTAAATAAAAAAGAAAAAATAATAAAATAATTAATAAATAGTTTAATAAAAAAATAATTTTAATTTAAATAATTAAATATAAATAAGAAATAATAATTATTTTTTTATATTTATATTCCTAGAATAAGCTTATAAATTAGCATAGCTATTATTAATTATAATAATATAGAATTAGTTTATAACTAGTATAATTAGATATATTTTATTTTTATTAAGGCAGTTAGCTAGTATTTTAGGTTTAATACCTAATTAATAAAAAATATAAATAGCTTTAATAAGCTATTATAATCTTTTAGTTTTATTATATTAAGGCTAATAATAAAGAGAATAAAAAGGTCTTAGTAATATTAATATTTTAAAAATCTAAAAGTATTTAGAAAATAATATTATAATTAAAGCTATTATTATTAAAATTATTATTAAAATTACTATTATTTATATATTTACGCAAGCTAAGATATACGTATTATGCATTTAACTAGATAGGTTTAATTAATTAAACCTATTAATCTTTATTTACCGCTGAGTCTAGCGCTAAGCCTTAGCGCTAATACTTTTTAGGTTTATAAAACTCTAACGCTAACTCTAGGCACCAATGCCTCTAAGTAAACCTATAACGCCGATAACCTCTATTTCCTAATATAATTACGCTTATAGCTATATAGCTAGATCCTAGCTAGCTATAAGTCTTCTTTAATCTTCTTATTTAGTATTCTAAAAGGTATTAATATTTATAATAAGAATTATAAGCTATGCCTTATATAGGCCTATATTTCTTTTCTTTTTAAGTCTTAAGCCTTTAAGAAATATAATTTCTTTCTATATAAGATACTTATATATCTTAAGCTTTATTTTAAGGGCTTTTAATAAAAAAAGCTTTTTTTTAATAAAATTAATCCTTTTATTAATATTATAACTAGGTAAAAAGAAGTTAAGTAAATAAAAAAAAAGGTTATATCTAAAGATTATAAGTTTAACCTAAACCTTTAGTTAAGTAAGCTATATACCTACCGTAATACTCTAAATAGCTCTATATAATATTATTTCTTATAGCTAATTATAAGTGCCTTTAGTGTCTTTATAAAGCTTATAAAGCTCTTTAGTAAAGTTATCTTAGCTATATAAAAAGGCTTATTAATAGGTATTAGCCGCGCTACTTTAATCTATTAGTTAAAGGTCTTTTTAAAAAGTAATTATTATAATTATATTAATATATTATTAACTAGTTAGCTGGTCTTTAATTAATTAATTAGTTAATAATTATTATTAGTTATAATTAAACCTCTTCTAATAAGGATAATAGAAGTATAATCCTTTAAGATTTTAGCCTCTTTAAGTGGTTAAGAGTTATAAGGATAATAGGAAGGTTAATATTAGAGGGGAGAGCTAATATATAAAGGGGTTAGATTTTAACCTCTTTAGATAATTAAGAGGTAACCTATTTATTATAAATAGAGCTAATTTCAGTGCGTTATTAAAGCTATTAATAATTATATAAATAAACCTTACTAATTTAAGCCTATTAAGACCTTAGGCTTTAGGCATAGAGCCTTTATTATTAAATATATTAAGAATTAATTAAGATACTTTAATCCCTATTTTAGGTAAAATAAAGCTATAAAATAAATAATTAAAGCTAAGTTATTATTATTTATTATAAAGATAATAATTTACTTAGATTTATTAAGCTTAACTTAATTATATTTAGCTAAAGTTTATTATATTTATCTAAAAGAAGTTATATATAACTTAGCTTTAATTAGCTAAGTTATAAGGCCTTTTATTAATAATAAATTATCTTAAGCGCTCTAAGCTTAGCGGCGCTAATATAAGTAAAAATATATTATACCTATAGTTATATAAGTATAGTACTTTAAGGTTAAGACTTAGTAAGGTAAATAAAATATTATATATATTAAGTAAAAAATATTATTAGCTTATTTCTTATCTTTTATTATAATAATTTCTTAAAGGCTAAGGTTTTTACCTTAATAAGGTTAATAAGTAATTAATTATATTTCGTAGTTAAGTTTTAATAGGATTTAAAAATAATACTTAAATAAAATAAGTTAAATAACTTAATTTAATCTTTAAATACTATTAATTACTTATTAAAGTTTAATACTAAGTATATTAATTTATATAATAGGTTTTCTTTTTATTTTTATATTTAATAGCTCTAAGCGCTTATTTCTCTATATAGCTAATTAAGAATCCCTATTAATTAATAGCTAATATTTAATCTTAAAGCTTAAGCGCGAGATAGCTACTTAAGTCTTAAGAATTTTCTTATTTATAAAAGTATTTATAGTTATTCCCTTTATGCGAAATTACTACTAAGTATTTATTTTATTATATATAAAGCTTTAATTTTATAGCTAAAAGAGAGATTTAATATTTAATTAATTTCTTAAAAGCCTTAGATTTAATTAGCTAGCCCTTAGTTTTAATATAATAATTCCTAAGTTAATTTAGCTACTTAATAGCTTATATATAAATTAGGTATTATTATATTTATTAAATTATAAGAAGCCTTATAGAGCTTAATTTAAAAGTCTTAAATTATATTTATTATTAGTAAAATAATATTACCTCTTTAATTTTAAAGTAATAATTCTTAGGCTAATTTTAAAAGATATTAAGCCCTAGTTTTAGTATAATAGTTCTTAGGCTAATTATATCTATAAGATAATATATATATAGGCATAAAAAGTCTATAGGTATATTAACTTATATACCCTTAGTATAATATATACCTATAGATAATTCTAGGCTATAGCTATTATTAATTAGGTATTAAGTCTTATTAATACTTAGATTTTAAGAGACTAAAATAAGAATTATAAACCTCCTTATATTTTTTATTAGCTTACTCTAAGCTTACTTATAAGCTAAGGTAAAATAATAATAATTAAGAATCTATATAAATTAAGATCTAAATTAATATATTAAAATTTAATAAAATTAAATAAGTTAAATTTAAGGTATATTTTACTTATAAAAGTAAATAATTACTAAAACTAAATTAATATATTTATTACTATTAATAAAGTAAACTAATTATAAAAAGGGAAACTTAATAGTAATTATATAAGGCTAAACTAAAATAAATTATAAAATAAATAAAAAAGAAACTATTTATATATAAACCTAATAAAGCTACCTTATAATAAATAAATAATTATAAATAAAAGGATAAATATAATATTTTACCTTAAAAAAATAATAAAAATACTAATTAATACTTAAGAGGTAATAATAATAAAGGCCTTTATAAACTCCTTAAATATCCTTATTAATATCTCTATATTACTATTTATCTTTAAAGTTATATCCTTTATATCTCTTATTTATTTTTTAAGTATTTTAACCTTATCTTATAACTACTTAGCCTTAATACTTTTTATATTAAAAGATACCCCTAGGCTTTATCTTTAATAGCTAAGATAGCTATTAAAGGGGGTTTATACTTAAGAATCTTATAAGGCCCTTTAATAAATAAGATCTTTCTTTACCTTTAATAAGTTATAGTAATAACTAATTTAGCTAGCCTTCTAAGGTAATTAAAAGCTATCTCTTAGGTAAACCTCTTTAATCTTAGCCCTAGTACTAAATAAGCTAAGAATCTTATATAGACTTATAATATTTATAATCTAAATGCCTTTATTATAAAATTTAATATAATAATTTATATTTAGGTCTTTTTTATTAATAGTAATATTTTTATACTTTATTTATAATTTAATAACCTAAAGTAGCTAATTAAAGTTATAATAATCCTTATAAGACTACTAAGATTAGCCTTTTATTAAGTTCTTAAAGCTATTTATTTTTTTATATTTATTAACTTTTAGAAGGCTAATATTAAAAATTAACTTAAGATAATAAATTACTTACTTATTATTTTCTTATATTTTAATATATACCTAAGTCTTAAAAGTACTTTATTTTTAAATACCTATAATAAGAGATCTATCTAAGGTATAAGCTATAATTTATAGATACTTTATAGAGCTTTATAAAGAGTTTATAGCTAACTTAGTAGCTTTTTTAAGGCTTAAGGCTTTATTTATAGCTAGCCTTATTACCTTAATAGCCTTAGCAGCTATTATATATATAGCCTTAGTAGCTTCTAGGGCTTTAATAGTATCTTATATATTTAAAGCTAGAGAGGCCTTTTTTATAAAAGCCTTTATTATTTTTATTATAATAAGAGTATTAGTAACTTCTATAATAATAGCTTACTTAGCTTCTTAAACTTTAGTTATAGTAATATTATTAAGGCCCTCGAATTTATCTTTAGTCTTAATAATACTCTATAGGTATATTTTAATTAGGGCATAGGTATTTATAGCTATTATAAAAGCTTTAATAGCCCCTTAGGCCTTATACTTAATTTTACTTTTAGTAATATTTAAATCTCTCTTTATATATTTATTAAGAGTTAAAATAATTTAATATTTTAAGAAATAATTTCTTTTAATAAAAGAATTAATTAAAGTTTTTTCCTTTATAATCTTACTTTTTATTTTTTTATTTATTAAATTATTTTAAAGTATTTTATATCTTTACCTTACCTTATTATAATAAGGATTAAAGAAAGTAGCCCTAGGAATAATTTATTAGTTTTCTTTAATACCCTCGGTCTAGTTAATTATAGTAATCTTAGCGTTAAGGTAGTATAGTTACTTAAGTAAAACTAGATTAAAGGGGTCTTACCTTAAATAATAAAGTAAATATATTACCTCGCTATAAATATTAATTATATATTAAGGTAAGATAAAAATAATATCTTTATTTATAGCTATACTAGGTTTAGAAGTATTAAATTATTTCTTATTATATTAATATATAATTTTATTTATATTAAGATTATTTAGACTTATCTTTTTAATTATAATATATAATTTTAAATCTTATTAGTACTAAGGTGCTAATATAAAATAAGAAGTCGCTATTTACTCTTAAATATTATCTCTATATTTAGGTATTTAATAAACTTAAGGTATAATATATATCCTAGGTATCTCTAAGTAGCTATAACTTCTTTCTTAAGAGAGTTTAAGTTAACTCCTAAGATCTTAGTATATAAGCTATTAAAGTAATATATAATATATTTAATCTCTATATTTATTTTATTATTAGTATTATTATTAGCTAAATTAATTATTTATTGCCTCTTTTTTGCCGAGCTAAATAAAGAAGGTTTAAGGAACTAATATATTATTATAGCTATTCTCTCCTTATTAGCTATAATTTTATTATTTTTAATAGTAGGTATTACTTCTAGGGTTATTAACCTAAAAGAGTTCTAAGAGACTTTAGTATTAGGATTAATAGTATTCTTTAAGGGGACTTAGCTATTTATAGCTATAGTTAGTATTATATAATATTATTTAATAAGAAGAAATAAACTTAATATCCTAGGTATTTAAGGGCCTTATATAGGTTTAAATATAATATATATAATAAGCGGGCTAATTAAATAAATAAGTTAATTACTTTAATATTTTTAAGTAAAGAGGACTTTATTATACTATACTTAGCTAAAAAGTACTAAAGTCTTTAGCTCGCTGATTTAATTAGCTTATTTATTATATTTAATATATAATATACTTTTATTAAATTAAGGTTATTCTCTATGCTCTATAAAAACTATTAAAGAAGTATTAGGGAACTTATTAAATAAAGAGCCTAATATAAAAACCTTCTTATAATAATATAAAATTAATACCTAGACTTATTAATTAAAATAACTCCTTTAAAATAGTATTAAAAATATCTTAAATAAATTTAATATTATCTTAAATATACCTCTACTTATTATTAATATACTTAAAAGACCTTATCTTTTCTTTTTATCTTTTAATAATAAATTTATTTATATTTATTTTTTAATAAATAATATAAAGAATTATATAATTATAATTTACTTTTTATTAATTTACTATATTATTTTCTTAATAACTCTCTTTTATTTTTAATTATAAATTATAAAGCTATAAGGCGCTTTATAACTCCTTATCTTAAAATACTTAGTCTTCCCTATAGTATCTAATACTTAATACCCTTTAGTAAAATAAAGTTAAGTAGATATTTTAGCCCTATTAGCTTATATAGTATTAAATATCTTTTGCCTCTAATTTTAAGCTAAATTACTCTTCTTAGTAGGGTAATATACTATTAAATTATTAATAATTACTTTAATTTATTAATATATAGCATTATATCTTAACTTAATTACTAATATACTTAGCTTAAAATAGTATATTATTTATTATTTATATAATTTAATAAGAATTATAGCTTTTTCTTTATTTATTTTTTATATAATAATAATTATTTAAATATCTTCTAAGTTATTTTTCTTAGATAAACTAAAAAATAAATAAGTAATCTTAGTAAGTTTTATTTAATAATACGGGGAACTTAGCTAATACTGAATTATAAGTAATATTAGCTATAGGTATATTTCTTTTTTTTTTATCTCAGTTTTTAAAAATAAATTTTATAAGGTATTTTTTTGCCTTTATTAAGCCTTAGTAATCTTTTTAATTTATAGGGTTTAAATATATCTAGCTTTATAACTATTTTTTTTATATCTTTATTTATACTTATTAATTAGGGTATTTAGCTTTATTATTTTCTTTCTTAGAAGTTTAATTATATATTATAATAAACTCTTTAGTTATAATTTCCCTTAGGTAATTATTATAAACTTAGATAATATTATTCTTCTAAATATTAAGCTATTATACCCTCTTCTTATATAAGCTAAATAATTTATAAGTCTTTAAGTATTTATTATATTAGCTAGGCTTAAATCCTTACTATAAGCCTATCCTTTTATAGTAATATCTTAATTTAATATCCCCTTAATTACTTTAGATTTCCTTATTAAGCTATATTTAGGGTTAACTTAGTAGCTCCTCTACTATAATAGGGTATAGAGAGGGTCTTATATCGCCCTATTTAATAATCTATATAATATTAGCGTTTTAATTAATAAATATAATATAATTTTTATATTTACTAATAAGTTTAAAATTATAATATAGCTATTATATCTTAAAAAACTTATATATAGATATAATAGCTATAAGGCTTATACTTACTAAGTTTATTTAATTTAGAAATTAAAAATACTTAATAAGAAATAAATAAATAAAATACTTATTTAGCTAATAAAATAAGAATTAGCTATTATAATTAAGGATTTACTAAATAATATATTAATAAATAATACTTTAAATAATAAAGATATTAATAATATTATATATATTAGCCGGGCTTATTATTAATTAGGATTAAATCCTTAAGATATTAATTTATATTAAATAAATACCTATAGGGCATAATATTAGCCCTTATATAATTATTATTAAGGGCTTACTTAACTTTAATATAATTACTAAGAAAAAAATTAAGGGTAAATATATTAAGAGAGTTTAAGAGGAAGCTAAAAGTAAAAAAGATATATTAATTTTAGGTAAGTTTCCCTTAAAGAGCTTTTATTTACCCTAGGTATTAATTTATTTAGTTTTTATATTAGCTAAAATAAGATATATCTTATAAAAAATTATATAATAATATCTTAATAATAAAGTTAATATAATAAAACTAAATTATTAGCTAAATAAATAACTAAGAGATATATTTAAATAAATTAGTTATTATAAGTTAAGATAATTTATTTACCTTTTTTATTAACCTTAGGTATTTAATAATTTCTTATAATTGTTTTTAATTTAAGATAAACTAGTTTATAATAAGGCCTTTACCTTATTTTATTACCTAATATACTTATAATCTAATTAAGACTAAGTTATAACTAAAAAAAAGAATTTATATAACTTTTTCTTTTATTATAAATTTAAAAAAAATACTAAGATTTAATAAGTAATTATATTATAAAGGAGATTAAGTTTATATAAACCTTTAATAATTTATCTATAAATAATATAAATATTATTACTAATAGGAAGTTTATAGTATTTAGGAATTAATACCCTAGCTTATTTAATCTAATATAAGGGCTTTCTTTTATATATCCTTATATTAGTTTTATTATAATATACCTAAGATTTTTAATATTTTTACTAAAACTTAGGCTAATATAATATTCTTAATTATTTAATATCTTAGTTAATATTAGTTTTAATCTTAACCTATTAATAACTTATAAATCTTAATATTATTATTTAGGTATAAAAATACCTAAGATAATAATAAATAGCTATAATATAGCCCTCTCTTCTCTAGATAATATAAACCTTTAATTATTTATATTATATTAATTAATAATATTTACTATAAGTTTTCTAAGAAGAATATACCTAGCTAATAATAGCTATAAGTTTATTATTATTTAAATATAGATTTCTAATTATATCTTAGAGAGACTTAGCTATATCTTTATATATTATATAGTATTTGCCCTTAAATTAATAAATCTTATAAGTTATTATAAAACTAAAATATTAAATAGATTTAATAATTTCTATCTTAGTATTAGTATTAGTAAGCGCAAAAAGTTAAATAGTAATAATATTATTAAATATTTCTTTTTTTTAGTAATTATTATAGTCTTATTCTTATTAAGATTAATAATATAAATCTTCTTATAAGTAATTTATAATAAAGCTACCTTTATAAGTATATAATTTATAATATATTTATCTCTTTTAAATACTTAAATTACTCTTAATATCTTAATCTAACTTAAATTATAATTAATATAATTTAAAGGATACTTCTTTTAGAATTAACTAATTAGCTTATAAGATATTTCTTTTTATTTTATCTAAATAAATTCTAAGGGTAAGGTATAAAGTAAGAAGGTAAAAGGTAATAATAAGGTCTTATTAGCAGCATTATATAGATTAATATTAATATCTAAAGGTTACCTTAAAAGGTTAAAATATTTAATATATTTTAGACTTAATATATAAAATCTCTCTCTTAATTAATTATATTAAAGTCCTCTTTTTTTATTACTCTTTAAGATTAACTTAATTTAATTCTTTAACTTATTATAAAATAAAATATCTATTATTAAAATTATTATTAAAATTACTATTATTTATATATTTATATAAGCTAAGATATATATATTATATATTTAATTAGATAAGTTTAATTAATTAAACCTATTAATCTCTATTTAATACTAAGTCTAGCGCTAAGCTATAATACTAATACTTTTTAAGTTTATAAAACTCTAATATTAACTCTAGGCATTAATACCTCTAAGTAAACCTATAATGCTAATAACTTTTATTTCTTAATATAGTTATATTTATAGCTATATAGCTAGATCTTAGCTAACTATAAGTCTTTTTTAATCTTTTTATTTAGTATTATAAAAAGTATTAATACTTATAAGGAGGGTTATAAGTTATACTTTATATTAATTATTACCTTATAAGTCTTAGAGGAATTAATTATTTTTATTAATAAAATCTTTTTTTTTTTAGCTTTTATTTAAGAGCTTTTAGTAAAAAAAGCTTTTTTTTAATAAAGTTAATCTTTTTATTAATATAATAATAAGGTAAAAAGAGATTAAGTAAAAAAAAAGAATATTATACCTAAAGATTATAAGCTTAACCCGCGCTAAATAATTTAGTGGTATACTTAATATAATACTTTAAAGGGCCCTATTTAAGATTATTTCTTATAGCCTATTATAAGTGCTTTTAATACCCTTTTAAAGCTTATAAATTACTTCTATAAGGTTATTTTAGTTATATTAAAAGCTATATTAATAGATATTAGTTATATTACTTTAATTATTATATTAAAGATCTCTATAAAAAAAAGCTATTATAATTTTATTATTAATATATTATTAATAAATTAGCTAGTTTTTAATTAATTAATTAATTAATAGTTATTATTAATTATAATTAAACCTCCTTTAATAAGGATAATAGAAATATAATCCTTTAAGATTTTAGCCTCTTTAAGTAATTAAGAATTATAAAGATAATTAAAAGGTTAATATTAAAGGGGAGAGCTACTATATAAAGGGGTTAGATTTTAACCTCTTTAGATAATTAAGAGGTAACTTATTTATTATAAATAGAGCTAATTTTAGTATATTATTAAAGCTATTAATAATTATATAGATAAACCTTATTAATTTAAGCCTATTAAGACCTTAGGCTTTAAGTATAAAGACTTTATTATTAAATATACTAAGAATTAATTAAGATACTTTAATCTTTATTTTAAGTAAAATAAAGCTCTAAAATAATAAAATAAAATATAAATTTTTTATAAGTTAGTTATTATATTAATTAAAAACGCTATACTAAGTTCTATAATATAGCTTCCCTTAAAGTAAAGGCTTTATATTTTAGTAATCTAAATAATATTAGTAGCTAGGCCTTAAATAGGTAGAGTATAAAATTATTAAAATATATATTTTATAAAGAAAAGAGCTATTATAAAGAGGATAATTATTATTATATAAAAGCTATTATAAGTCTAGATATTTTAATAATTATATTCCTTAATACTAAGATATAGGCTAAATAACTTTAAAATAAAATAAAATTATATATAGAGCTTAAGATATTATTAAGTACTTAATTAAAATACTTATAATATTATAATAAAGTTATAATAATTAATAAAGCCTTTAATAAGATAAATAAATATTAAATAATAAATTTATTTTTAGATAATAAGCTATTATAAATAGATTATAAAGGCTATTATTAATTAAGAATACCTTAAACCTTAATAAAAAATTAAAAAAATTATTTATTAAAAAGTATAATTATTAAAAAGCGCTAAATAATAAAAAGTTTTATTATAAGATCTAAGAATATTAAGGTATTTATAAATAAAAAAATTAATATTTTAAGAAGCTATAAGTTAAATAGCTATTAGCTATTTTATAAAACTAAAGAGATTTATTTAAATAATTTAAGTATTATAATATATACCTAAAAGCTTTTAATAATTTATTAAATATCTTTACCTTATTTTATAGGTTTAAGCTAATAATAATATATTAAATAATAAATATAAGGTATAAAAAGGTATTATCTTATTAAGTATACTTATATATTACTTTACTAATATTTTTTAACTTAATCTTATATACTTAAAGCTTATATTAAATAAATAAAGGTAAATATGCGGAAATAATAAGTAAAAGATATAATATATTAAGAAAGAGGTAAGTAAAGCTTTTTAGGGAATTATATTAAGAGCTTACTTTATAGATTATATTTCCCTTTTTAATAAGTTAAGGGGAGGTTATATACTTAGAAACTTCTTAGAGTAAAAGTATAAAGAAATCTAGTCTTAGATATATATTATATTTAGAAATTATTTAATTTTATTTTTTTATATATTTCTTAAGAATTTAAAGTTCTTTAAGGGTATTATTAACTCTATAAAAAGGCTAATATACTTAGGTCTAAGAGATATTATTATAAGTTATTTAAAAAGTATATTTATAGATATTAGCTAAGATCTAAAATAATATATAATCTAAATATTTAATTATAGATATATAGTTATTTTAGGTTATATTAGGATTTAATTTAAGTTAAGCTATTATTAATTTTAGTTAGTTATTTTTTATAAGTATTAGGACTTATTAATAAAACTATAAAAGAAAGACTTATTAGTAAAGTTATATAAGAAAGTAAATAAGATAATACTCTTTTAGTTTATATCTCTTACCTTTTAACTTAGCTTTAAATTAAAATAAATTTAAAATATATTTTAAACCTTACTTAATTAATAAGTTATAAAATAGTTTTTTTTTATTACTAAAAGACTAAGATAATATAAATATAATAATCTTAAGGGGAGTATTTAATAAATAATAAAAATCTTTAATATAATAAAATTAGTCTTAGTAATATAATTATTTATATATATTAAAAGTAATAAATATAAAAAAAAGCTAGCGAGATATAATATACTTTATAATATTAATTATAACTAAGATAAAGTATTACTTTTTTTTTTACTCTTTATAGAGAGTTAAAAAATTTCCTCCCTTATATAATATTATTTTTTATATATTAATTAATATATTTTGCCTTTTTTAAATAGGAAATTCCCTTAGAAATTAACTTTTATACTCTTCGAGGCACTATTAATTTAATTAATATCTCTATATTAGAGCTAATATCCTTAAAAGGCTAAATAACTTTAATTAAGATAAAAAAAGAGCTAAAAAACTTAGCGGGGATAAGAAATAAAATTAAAAAGTAATAAGAAAATTTATTTAGTATTTTAAATATATTAAGCGAAGAAAATACTAATTTTTAATAATTAATATAAATTATAAAGGAGAGATAAATAGCTTTAAATACCTTAGTAAATAAATAAATTAAAAAAGAAATAAGATTTAATATACTTATATTAATAAGCTAAGTATAGCTTAATTAGCTATTAACCCTATAATAAGTAAAAAATAAAAAACTTAAGAATTTAAAAAATTTATTATAAGTATAATAAAAGTAATTAATTTAATTTACTAAGGAGAAATATTAAAAATAAAAAAAGCTAAAGGATTTAAAATAATAAATTAAGGTTAAGTAAGAAAGGCTTAATTAGGGCCTTAAGAAATAAAAATAAAAAAAAGTTAAGAAATAAGCTTAAAGGCATTTTATATTATAAATTATTATTAAAGAGTAAGGCTATTAGTCTATAGGTAAAGATTAATTTAATAAAAGTATAACTATTAGCTTAAAAGAGCTATTAGGGATTATTAAGAGATTTTAAGATATAATAAGCCTAGAGATAAAGGCATAAAGACTAATCTAATTAAAGTTTAAGAAGCTAATAAGTAGTTTTAAGGATATATTATTAATAAATAAGCTATTTAAGGTTAATATTATATTTAAGACTTAGGCAAGGAATAAAAAATAAATTATATTTAATAAACTTATTATAGATTTATTTAATTTATTAATAATTAAATAAGTTATTATAAAATATATAAGAAAGTAATTTTACTTATATAATATTAAATATTATAATTTTATTCCTAAAACTTATTTTAAAAAGGTTATAATAAATAAAATAAATATTATTTTAATAATTCTTATTTTTAAAGTAAGTACTTTAAGTAATAAGCGAGATATAATAGATATTAAAGTCTAAAAGAGAGTAAATATTATAAGTAATAAGGCTAAGATAGATTAAAGAAATAAGGATTAATAAAAATAAAATTTTATTAAAGTAATATTATATATAAGTTACTTTATATATAAAGCTAGCTATAAATAAGTTCTAGCTTAAGCTAAATATAATATTTACTAAAAGTTATAGGTAGTTTTTAGATTAAATAGATTTATTTAAGTAGCTAGTCTTATATATAAGTTTACTTATAATAAAATCTATATAAGTAAGTCTATATATAACTAAATTTATATATATAGAAATACTTATATAATATATAATATAATTTAAGTAAGTTATATATATACCGCTAGTAATATATATATAACTTACTTATAATTATAGTTAGGATTAATATAATAGAAATATAAAAGGCTTAGTATATTTAATAGCCCTATAAGATTAATTCTCCCGGGTATAATAATATTTATTTACTTACTTACCTACTTATATAATATAAGTATAAAAATAAAAATACCTTATCCTAAGATATAAAAGGGCTTTAATCCCCTTATTTATATCTTATATACTCCTAGAGAGAAGGTTAAATAAGCTTTAGTAATAATAACCCTAGAGTCTTTATATTTATAATTTAATTAGTTCTTAATATAAAAACCTTTTTATACTAGGTATAAATATATAAGAAAGAACCTATTAGTAACCTCTTAGCTTAAATAAAAAAAAAAATTATATTTCTATATTTAGGTATATAATAAGATATATTATTTTATCTATATATAGGTTAAGAGGGTCTTTTTTTGCGAGCTTATTATATAATAGGCTTAGGGGAAATATATCTAATAATAGTCTTAGCTTTAGTAATCCCTTAAAAAATATTTTAGAATTCTTCTTATTATACCTATAAATAATACCCTATTCTAACCCTATTCCCTCTCTTACTTTCTCCCGCTCTCCCGCTCTCTCGCTCTCTTATTATTTATATATACTTATATGCGCTCTTTATTTTATTAATATATAATAAAATATTACTTAATATAAATTAGATATTATATATATTTAATACGCTAAGTATTTTAAATAATTAAAAAGTATTATATTTTAGATTACCCTCTAATTTAAAAGTAAAAGGCTTAAATATTAATAGGCCCTCGCTAGTATATTAGACCTAATAGTCTCTTAAACTCTAAATAATAGCTTTTACTTTTATATTTTATATATTAGAATATAAGGGATAAGCGCTAAAATCCTTATATTAAAAGTAATACTACCTCTTATTAATAATAGCCTTATAAGATTATAAAACCTTCCTAAACCCCTTATAGCGCCTTAAGACGCTAATTATTTATAATCTAGTAATTATATTATTAGCTTACTAGGCTTCTTATTATAATAAAAAACTAAGCCTAGATTATAACCTATAGGTTTAAGCTTATTAAAGTATTAAGGCTTATATTAAAATAATTAATTAAAGCTTATTTTTATAATTACTCTTAATAATTAATTTTAGTTTATAATTAATACTACCTTTAATAATTAATCTAAGTATATAATTAAAAAGCCTCTAGGATTAAAGCTATTACTTAAAAAACCCTTATTATTTAATAAAGAGAGGTTTATAAAGCTAGACTTTAATTTACTTAAAGAATTAAAACTTAACTTTAGTCTCCTTTTTAAAAAGGTATATAATTTATTTTAGGTATTAAAAAACATAAGTATAATATAAGAGAAAATTAATCTTTTAGATCTATAATAATAATAGCTATATATATATATTATAAACCTTAAAGCTAAGAAAATAAAAAAAAATAATAAAATTCTTTATATTATAATAGCTATATAATACTATATATATTAGTTTATTAATAAATATATAAAAAATAAAATATAAATAAAGAAAAAAGCTATAAGGAAATACGCTAAATAAAATAAGTAAAAGCTATTACTTAAATACCCTAAGGAATAAATAAAACTAAAAGAAAATTATATATTAATAAAATTAATTTATAATTATTAGGGCCTTTACGTTTTATTTATAATTAATAAGGATAATTAGAGATAAACTAAGGTATTATATTAGCTATAAGTTAAAGAATTAATATTAGAATTAATTAAATATATAGACTATATAGTATTTATTACTCTAGGATTACTTTTAGCTAATAATAAGTAAATTAAGAGCTTTTTTTTATTAAATTTTTTAACTTAAATAATATAAGCCTTAAAAAAGTAAAAATAAAATAATTTAATAATTTCGCTAATTATATTAATAAATATTATATTAATTTTAAGTTAGAGCTAATAATTATTAAACTTATTATAAAATAAGTAATATAATTTAATTATTTAGAGGAATTATTTCTCTTTATTAAAATATTAACCCCTAAGTAAGAGGCCTTTATAAATAACTTTGCCCTTAACTTCTAATTAAGCTATACTCCCGCGATAATATAATCGCTAATATAAGAAAATATATAACCCTTATTATAAGACTAGCTAATTTAGGAAAATAAATTAAATAAATACTTTATTAAGTTATAAATACTTATACCCAGGGGTAACCTTAATCTTTAAAGTTTACCTCCTATTAAGATAATAATTAAGGCTAAATTTAAAGTTTAAGAAAATAAATTAGCTAAGTACTTTAATAATTTATAAATACTTATACTTAAGGGTAATTTTTATTAAGGTTTACCCCTTAGCGGGATATTAATTAAAGCTAAATTTAAGACTAAAATAAATAATTTTATTAATACTTATATATTAAAAGAAATATAAATAAATATCCTCCCTAATATTATTAATAATAGCTTTTTAAATAAATTAGTTATATTATTATTTTACTTCCTTTAATTAGGGCTAATAAGTAATAGATATTCTAACTTAATATAATTACCCTTTAAAGTATAAAAAGTCTTTATAATAATATTAATAAATATTATAAATAATATATTAAGTATAAATATAATTATAATTACTAACTAAGATATAAATAAATAGCTTTACTTTGCCTTAAATATATTATTTTTTTAATCTTTCTTAAAAGGACTTAACTTAGAAAGAGTTATAATATTATAATAAAAGATAATAATAAATTTTTAATTTAGATTTGAAAAATATTTTTTATTTATTAACTTATATACCTAATAAATATCTTTATTTACCTTATAAGCTATCTTTTTTTATTTTTCTTCTCTTTTTTACCTCTTTAATTAATTATATCTATAGTATTTACCTAGATTAATTAGCTAAAAAAAGAAATTTTTTAATAAAATTAAATATATTATTTATTATAATTATCTTAAAATATAAATATATTTATTTAATTATAATAATACTTATTTATTATATTATTTACTTTTCTTTAATATAATAAGTAAGATAAAAAGAGATAAATAATAATATTAAATATATTCTTAATATTACTTTAGCGTTTTTAATACTAAATTATATATATAATAAAGAGGGTAACTTATATAAACTTTATTAGAAACTAAATAAATAGATTTTAAGTCTAATTTTATCTTATTTTATCTTAACTTAATATTAGTCTTACTTCCCTTTTACCTTAAGTTATAGCTAAAGGTTTATAGTTTAAAAAGCTAAGTATATAAATTATCTCTTATTACTTATATAGCTTATAAAATACTTAGTTATTTTTTAAGTTTTTTTTATCTTAATTCTTTCTCTTATATTAATCTCTTTTATAATATTACTTATAATTACCTAAATTAATATTAAGAAGCTTTACTTTTATCCCTTTTATTAGTTATTATCTATAGTACTATAAAGATTAATATAAATCTTATTAGTTTCTCTACTAATAGTAGCTATCCCTCTCTAGGTAATTATAGCTTATAAACTTACCCCTTATAGCATAGTACTATATAAATATCTATATAATAAATAAAATAAATCTAATATAAACTTTTCTATAAGGTATATTATCTCTTATTAAGGTTTATATTACTTTTATCTCTCTTAGGTTAGTTGCTTTTCTTTATAGATATAATTTAATACTTATTAATTACTTTATAAAATTAAGGAAATACTTAGGTTTATTACTTTTTATATATATATAATACCTATACTCTTTACTTTATATTATAAAAAAAAAATCCTTATATATTAAAAAATTCTAATTAAAATTAAGGCTAGTTTTAAGTATTATAGCTCTTATTATAATACCCCCTTAACTATCCTTATTACTTTCTTTTAGAAGTATTACTTATATAGCTTTATGCTATAAACCTTTTAAATATAGCTTTTAAAATAATCTAGGCTTTTTAAAAAGTCTTTTAATAGTTTATAATTAAAATAATAATAAACCTATATTATATATATAGGCTCTCGTATTAGGTATACTTATTTAATATAATTTATTATATAAGAAACATAGCTAAACTTATATATATAATTTATATAAAATAGCTACTTATTTTTAATATAATAGATATATTATATCTTCTTAAAAACAAGAGGAATTAACTCTATAGCCTTAATAGCTAGTAAATTTAAATCCTTTTCTTTAAGAGCTAGAATACTTAAGAGATTCTTAATTATATTTTTTAAGATTAGTCTATAAATCTCCCTTTAAGAAGTAAGAGTAACTATACTATTAATAGCCTTAACTTTTTATTTAGTAATCTCTTTAATATTTTAATTAATATTAAAATTATAAAAAATCTTTTATAAATTAATTTATTTTAAGAGATAATATATTAATATTAGCTTAACTTCTTTCTTAATATACTCTTTATATAGCTACCTTTTTAACTTATTATTATAAAATTAATAGTAATATACTTCTTAATATATTATTATTATCTTATCCCTAAATCTCTTCTTAATATTAAAGAGATCTTAATATATTTATATATATTTTAAGTAAACTAATTTTAGTATAAGGTATATAAGCCTATATTTTTAATTAATAATATATAATTTATACTTAATTTAATTTACTAATTTTATAATATTTAAATCTTATAAAAGTTAATTAAGCTCTAACTTTAATATATCTTTTAAGACATCTAAGTTATATCTAATACTTATATATATAAAAGCTTAAGTTAATTTATTTATAAATAAGTCTCGCTCTAAGTAAGTATTTTATATATTAAAATTAAGTTAGTAATATACTTAATAAATAAGTAAATTAATTAAATAAATAAATTATTTTTTTTTACCTCTTTAAATAGAAATTACTATAAAAATACTATAAATTATTTAATTAATTAAAACTATTTATTATATTTTTCTTTAAATATCTTAATTATTACCTAATAGGTCCTTATATTATACCTAGGCTTATTATAAATATTATAGTATTAAATACTTAATTTAATTAATTTTCTTTAATTATTATTTCTTAATAATTTTATTATTATTTATATATTTATATTTATTTATTTAATTACTTATTTTTTTTTTTTTATTATTATAACCTCTCTTTTTTATAATTTAATTTTTTTTATTTTTTAGCGCTAATTTAATATTTTATTTATTTCTTAAAGGTTTTTTATCTTAGCTATTAATAAAATAACCTTATATATAATAATTTTTATTTTTTTTATAAAAGATTATAAAGCTTTAAGGATTATCTCTAAGCAGTTATTATAATACCTTTTAATTTATTTTTTAAGGTATTTAAACTAAGATTTAGCCTTAAATATAATCTTTAAGGTCCTTAAGGCCTAAGGGGTTAATAATTTAGCCCCCTCCTCGGTAAGTATTAAGGTCTATAGCTATATATTAAGCTTTAAGATTATAATTTCTAAGTTAAAAGAAATAAAATTAGCTCTTTTAAAAGCCCCCTTAATATTTCTTTTTATTATAATAGCCTTATATATAATATAAAAGGCTAAAAAGAATTTAATTTTTAAAATATAAGTTATAAAGTATTTAATTAATTATTTTATTTCTTAATTATAAGCTTATTTTAATATATTTAAATACTTAATATTAAGTAATTAAAATAAATAAAAAAAATAAAATAATATATAAAACTAAATAATTTTCTTTTTCTTATAATATTTCTTAAATTTAATAAATTAATAACTTTTATAATTATTAAGGATTAAGAAATAATAAAAACTAATTAATTAATTAATTATATATTAATTAAAATATTTAAATTACTTAAGATTAATCTTATTATTAATATAATTATTTTAAGTTATTATAATAACTTAATTACTTAAGAGGTTACTTTCTTAATATTAATTAATAAGGTAATATTAATATATATTAATAATAAATAACTAAATTACTTAGCTTTTTATATTAATTACTTAAATAATTATAATTTATTTTTAATTTCTAAGTTATATTAATTTTAGCTTTAAATACCTTTTTATACTTATAATAATTATTTTACTTATAATTATACTTATAAAAAAGCTAATTTTATTAAAGTTATAAATATAATTTAATTAAATATTATACTTCGCGATTATATTTACTATAAGCTAAAATTAATTATAAATAATTATTAAGTCTTTATATTTAGCTCTTTAATAATTATATTTATAAAAAAAATATATCTTAAGCTCTTAGTATTACTTAATAAAATTATAAGCCTAATATATATTAATAGGTAGTATATTATAATTAATAAGTAATTAATTAGCTATATCTTTTATATTATAAAGCTAAGGGGGAAATCCTTATAAATCTAAGTTAAAAATAAAATAAATAAAGATTTATTCCTTTAGATTAAATAGCTAATATAATTTTTAAATAATATTATATTAAGATTAAATATTATATTATTAGCGATATAATATTATTTAATTAATTATATATATATCTATAGCGCATTAAAGGCTTAGTTTTAGGTTATTTTAAAGGGCCTAAAGGGTAAGAAGTATTTTAGCCTTATAATTAGATTATAATATACTAGGTAATTAAGAATTAATTAATTAAATAAAGAAGATATAAATTAAGGGATTTTTAATTTACTTATTTAATTAGTTTACTTATTTATTAAGTATATTAGTTTAAATAAGTATTTATTAAATAACTTATTAAAGGATTATATTTTATTACTTAGTTAATTATAGTATTTAGCGTAACTCTAATAATAATATTTATATTACTATATCTTATATAATATAATATTTATTTATCCTTAAACCCTAGGTCTTTATTAATTTAGTTAAGGTAAAATATATAAGTTATATATTTTATTAGCTTTATTAATAACTTTTCTTACTTATTATTATCTATCCTTATTAACCTCTAGAAAATAAGAGACTTAAGTTTTAATAGTTTTTAATAAACCTTAATAATACCCTTGCCTAGCTAAGTAAAGAAAAATAATTCTATAGAGCTATAGCTATTAACTTAAATTATATTATCTTAGAGGGCTTATATTAAAATATAGCTAATAGGGTAAAGAATTAATAAGGGATTTTTATAAAATAAAAAAACTATCTTATTAATAAAGCTTAATAACCTTAGATAAGATATTAATAAGAAAAAGACTTATAGTTTTAGTTTATTATTTAATCCTTTATAGAATTAAAGATATACCTCTAGCGCTAAAATATCTTATTTTTTTTTAATTAAATCCTTAATAATCTAAAGTATTAAGTCTTAATAATATAAGGCTTTATATTTCTTAATTAGTTTTATTTCTTAATCTTTAAGTAATTTAAGTAACTAGCTCTAAGCTTTAGCTTCCTTATTTTAATCTCTAATAAAGGCTATATCTTTTTTATTCATTTTAGTATTATTAGTTATATTAAACTCTAAGCTATTATTATTATTAAATATAGACTTATTATCTTTATTATTACTTTTATCCTTAATTATTTATATAAATTTATAGGTTTCCTTAAGTAAAGGATTTTTATATTCTTTACTCTTAGTACTATTAATAAGCTTAGCTAGCTAGTAAGCACTATATGCCTAGAAGAGTATAATTATTAGTAAATCTAAATAATTATTTTTAATAAAGAAGATAAATATATTATAAGACTAATAATAAGTAAGCCTAAGTAAGAGATTATTAATACTTATAATAGGCTTAGGTTTTAAGAGATTATTTAATTTAAATTTTATTTTTAACTCGCTATTAATATATTATAATAATTAGATTAAAGGCTTAAAAAAGGCAAGGGGGTATAAAAATAAACCTTTATAATTTCCTTATAGTTATTTATATTAATTACTACTCCTTTATTAGCTCTATAATATAGTATTTTAAAGTCTTATTAATATTAATTTATAGTTTTTTTTTTAAATATTTTCGCCTAGGCCTTATATATATCTTATAAATTTAATATAAAAATAATATAATTAGGCCTTTATTATAATTCTAGGTCTTAATTATTAACTTTTATATTTTATAGTAATTATTATAATAAAATTTAGTAAATAAGTAAGGACTTATTCTCTAAGATAATATAATAATATAGCTAATATAAAGAATACTACCTTATAAATTTCTATTTAATATAAAAGATATTAGCCTTTATAGTTTTAATATCTAATAAAAGGATAAACTTAGTTTAATTTAATTATATATATAAGTACTAATATTTTTAAGAATTTAATACCTATTATTACTTATCTTTATATCTCTAAGTATTATAATAATACTTTTTCGCTATATCTTAGAGAGTATTAATAATATCCTAATATAATAAATAATATATAATAAGGGGTATTATAAAAATATCTCTATATAATTAGAGAAAGGGTCTTAGATAGGTTAAATATAAGAAAATAAATATAATAAAAAATATAATAATAAATAAAAGTTAAATAAAATACCTTTAACTTTTAATATAATATCTTAATAAACTAATATTATAGGGAGAGCTATTACTTATATATTATTAGAGCTAACTTAGCTAGAGGGTAAATTAAAATTATAAAGCTAGACTTATTATAAAGATATACTAAAGCTAATATCTAAGTATAGCGCATTTTCTAGCCTTAAAAAGACATAAGAGGGGGGGGGGGAAGGGGGTAAAGGTATATTATTATTAAGGCGTGGTTAATAATAGTTAGAGCTGCTTAAGGTAGTGTTATTTATCGCTAGATTAGGAAGCTAAAATTATAAAACTTAGCTTTATAATATATTAATTATCTTAATTATATTAATATATTAATAATTTTAATTATATTAATATATTAATTATCTTAATTATATTAAATTATATTACTTATTTTATTAATATTACTTATATTAATTATCTTAATTATATTAAATTATATTACTTATATTATTAGTATTACTTATATTAAATTATATTAAATTATCTTAATTATATTAATAGTATTAATATTATTTAATTATATTAATATTACTTAATTATATTAATAGTATTACTTATATTAGTATTACTTAATTATATTAATAGTATTATTTATATTAAATTATATTAAATTATATTAATAGTATTAATTTATTTTAATTATATTAATTATTTTAATTATATTAATAGTATTAATAATATTACTTATATTAATAATATTAATAATATTAATAATATTAATTATTTTAATTATATTAAATTATATTAATATTATTTAATTATATTAATAATATTACTTATATTAATATTACTTAAGTATATTAATAATATTACTAATATGAAATTATATTAATAATATTAATTTATTAAAAAAATAAAATATATTAAATTATATAAACTAGCGAGATTTATATATAATATAAGTTTTTTAAAGAACTTTTTATATAAAAGATCTTATATATTTTCTTATAAGATAAATATAATATAAAATAATAAAAGTAATTAATTAATTAATAATAATAATAATATAACCTATAAAGGAAATTAAAAGTTATTTTATTTAGCCTATAAAGTAATAATAAAATTAAGCCCTTAATCCTAACCTCTTTTTTATATATATAAAATATTTTTATAGCTAAAAATAACTTAATATATTTTTCTCCTAACTTATAGCTCCTTATAAAGCTCTAATACTTACTCTTATAGCTTTTAAAAAGCTTTATTAAGGAAAAACTTATAACTTATATCTTAGCTTTTACCCTTTATATAACGCGCTTATTTCTTATTTAGATCTATTAAATTATTTAATTATTTACCTTAGCTTTTTTATTACTTTTTTTTTTTTTCCTCTTATTATTACTTTTAATATTCATAGCTAAGCTATTATAATTAAGATCTTACCTTATTATAATAACTTTAATATTTTAATTAAAAAATAAATAATATAATTCTTAATTAAAAAATACTATATAAGTTAATACTTAACTTTTTTAAGTTAATTTTTTACCCCTAGGTTAATTAATATAATATTTAAACTTAATTTAATTCCTTTTTAATCATAGCTAAGTTTTTATTATTTTTATAAGTTATATAATTAAAGTCTTTAGCTCTTTAAACTTTTAAGCCTTTTTTTATAATATATAAATACTTATCTCTTATCTTACCTTAGCTATAATTCCTTATTATCTAATTAAATATTATAAATATAACTTTTTTTTTCTTTTTACTTTTATTATTTTTAAAAAAAAAAGAATTTAAACTTAGACTTATTAATTAATAAATAATAACCTTATTTTAAGGTATTTAAAAATAATAAATTTATAAACCTTAATAAAGTTATTAATTAATTAATTAATTAAATAAGTATTAGAGTTATAAATTTATTTTTATTACTTTTAGAAATAAAGTTTATTAGTTTTATAATTAATTTTTTTTCTTAGAGTTATTAAAGTCTAATATTATTTATTTACTTATATAAATTAATATATTACCCTTAATCTTAATCTTATTATTAATATATTATTTAATTATATTATTAAGAATATTAATCAAATTAACTTTACTTAATAAAATTATAAAAAACTTAGCTCTCTTTAAAATAATTCTTACTTCCCTTTAATTAATCTAAGGGGCTTTAATTAATTAATTTATCTTTTAATTATTAATATAATTAATATCTCTAATACCTATAAATATATATTCTTTTAAGTTAATATAAAGCTAATACTTAAGAATTAAATTAATATATTTAAGAGGGGTATAATTAATTAGATTAATATATAAAGACTTTTATAGTTTAGCCTTAATTAATAAGGTATATTTTATAAAATACCTATTTTTAATCTTAAGTTTATTAATTATAATAATTTAATAAATTCCCTTAAGGCTATTTAGATTATCTTAATATTTAATACCCCTAGGTATTTCTCTTAAGAATTAATTATCTAAAAGCTAATCTTAAATTAATAAATTAAATAAAAATAAAGGAATTTTTTTTTATTATTAATCTTTAAGGTTTTAAGAAAATAAATTATTTTAAGCTCTTAGTATATTACCCTTATTAACCTATTAAGGGTTAAAAAGAGGTAAAATATATTAATAAGCCTATACTTTTAAGCCCCTTATTATAAAATTAAAGGAATTATATAAAAATTAAACTTAAAGGGCTATCTTATTTTTATAAGGTATTCTTACTAGCTAAGGCTTATATTTTTTGCTTTAATTATTTAATTATCTAAAAGGGAATTAAAATAATTAAAATCTCTTTCCTTTTAGTCCTAAATAAAAGTTATAAAGTATTAGTTATATATATAAAAAATAAAGCTAATATAAAACCTTCTCTTATAATAAGCTTTTTATTATTTTTTAAAGCCTTTAAATCGTTAGTTAATATTATATTTAATCTTTTTATAATTATTAGGGAGAAAAAATATAAGCTTAGGGCTCTTAGAATTTTATTTTAATTATTTTCCTTAGATATTAATCTTATAATAAGTAATTATTATAATATTTTCTAGCCTATCTTTAAATACTTATAATATAACTATAAGGGAATTATTAAAAGATATCTCTTTATTTTTATCCTCTAGGTCTTAATATAGCCTCTAGAGATAGTTTATATATTCTCCCTAGGTTATTATAGAGGCTATGTTATTAAAGTAATTTTATTAGAATTTATTTTTATTAAGCTTTAATTTAATTAAATACCTATTATTATAGGTATTAAGGTATTTAAAAGTCTTAGGGTTTTAATAGCTTTATTTATCTCATAGCTAAAAAAGTAATAATTACTTAAAATTATATAAGTCCTTAATTATATTTAAAATCTCTTTATTTTTCTTAAAAAAAAACCTTAGTCCTTTAATTTAATTAATCTTAGTAATTAAATAAGTTACTTTCTTTTCTTTATAAACCTTAAGAAGTTAAATAAAGTATAAAAAATAATTAATAATATCTTAAAAATATAATATATTTATAAATCTTAGTTATTTAAGTATTTAATAATATAATATATATATAAAAAAGATATAATCTAGTAATTAATTAAATAAGTAAGAGTTTATTAATATTTATACTTATTTATCTAAGAGTAAAAAGGTACTTAAAAGGGAGTAATTATAAGAATTTAATTAATTAGGTTATCTATTAATAAAAGAGCTTTATTTTTTATATTAATAAAAAGGAAAAAAATTATAAAAATACTAAAAGAAATAATTTATAATATAATTAAATAATTTATAAGGATAATTATAAATAAAAGAGAAAGTTATTTTATACTCTAAGTATAAAAAAAGATTACTTTCTTATAAGAAACTTATTAGCCTCTCTTAATATATATAAATAATAATTATAAATTATATTTTATTATAAAAAGATTTTTAAAATACTTTTTTTTTTATATTTTCTTACTTCTTATATATATAATATTTATATATTTCTTATTTTTATATTTTTTTTTATTTTTATTTTTTTTAATTATATTTTTTAATTAATTAATTTATTATATCTATATAACCTCTTCTTAAGATTTTTATTATTAAGTAATAAAATATCTTTTTTAATATTAAAAAAGTCTCTTATTTTTAGTTTTTTTATTTTAATTTCTAAAAAGATATTTCCTCTTAATAAAATTATTATAATAAACTTAAGGTAATTTTTATTAAAGCTAAAACTATTAATTTCCTTAAGGCTAATTTTTATATCTTTATTACTTTTAATACTCTTTTTAACTAAATAATTAAATAAGTTTATAAATACCTTAAGGTTTAAATTTATTTTTATTTTATCTTAGATTAAGATAAATACTTATTATATATTAAGCTTATTTTTAATAATATTAATTAAGAGAACCTAAAGGCTATTATAAGGTATTTCTTTTAGAATTATAATTAGCTTAATATTATTATTAAAGCTTTTATTTTATTAATTTTAAATTATATTCTTTAGCTTATTTATATCCCTATAGACTTTATTTATCCTCGCGGGTAATTCTTTAAGTAATTAATTACTTATCTTAAATATTAAAAAGCCTTTAAAATTATTTTCCTTTGCTATTATAATCTTATCTTTTATTATTATTACTATTAGTCTTACTTAATTAATATTAATTAAAATAAAAAATATATCTTTTATTTCTTTTTAATTTATACCTTAATTAATTAAATACTTTAAGATAAAATAATATATCCCTTAAGTAATTTCTTTTTTTTTATATTTTATAATAAAACTCTTAACTTAAATATTATTTAGAAATAATTAATATATATTTAAAATTAAATTACTTAAGATTTAAAAAATATTTTAAGTAAACTAAGTAATAAAATTAATAGCCCCTTATAGTAATATATATATCTTAAGTAAGCTAATTAAAGTTATAAAGCTTATTAAATCTCTATTAATTTTAATAACTTTTATTTAATTATATCTTAAAAAAAAGTTTAATAATAATAATATTTTATATATTATAAAGTTTATTAAAAACTTATTATAATTAAGAGAGATAAAACTATTTCTAATAATATATTTATTTATTAAAATAATTAAATTAATTAATTAAAATTAATTATTCTTTTTTAAATAAAAAAAATAACTTTTTATAAGGGTTATAGCCTTTTTTTAAGATTTCTCTCTTTAATTAAGTCCTTAAGAGCTTAATAATATTTTTTTTATATTTTTTTAGCAATTAATATATTTTTTATTTATTAGGCCTTATATTTAATAACCTTAATAACTTATAAAAATATTATAAATAAGTTAAGCTTTTTATATTCTAAGAATTCTTATATAAATATTACTTCTTTATTATATATAATCTTAAAAGAAATATTTTATTTTTTTAGTATAAAAATATCTTTTACTTAATTAATTAGTCCTTAAAGTTTATTTCCCTTAATTTAAGTCTTTTTATTAATATTAAAAAACTTTAATATAATTTATTTTCTATATTTTAAATCCTCTTATAACTTTTTTTTTTATTTTTTTTTTTTACTTTAAGTCTTTATTTAAAATAAATCTATTTAATAAAATATTATTATATAAGTAAATTTTTTTTTCCTTTATAAAAAGTATTAATTAATATTTCTTTTAGCTTTCCCTTTATTATTAAGCTTTAATTCTTTTTAAATTTTATATTTCTTTTTATTTATTTTTTTATTATTAAATTTATATCTTATAAGGCTTCTTTATATTATTTAGCTATTATTATTTTAATAATATTAATTACCTTTTCTCTTAATTCTTTACTTAATTCCTATAATTAAAATAAAATATTATTTAATTTTAAATAACTTTTTTAATTAACCTTAGGTTTAAAAAGAAAGTTAATATTTATTTTAATAATATATTATTATTTATTTTATAAATTAAAGCTTTTTATTTAATAAATTTAATAACTAAGGTAATAACTCTAATATTACTTAATTAGTATTAAAAGAATAAAATATTATTTTTAGTTAAGTAATTAAATAATACTTTTACTAAGTAAATAAAAAGTATATTAAAAATAAAAAGAATTAAGACTTTAATTAAAGGTATAATATATATCTTTTATTATATTTATATATTACTTAAATAAAGCTAAATAATTATTTAGCTTAATATTATAATATAATCTTAAAAGATAAATATAATTATAGCTTAAGCTAAGGTAATTTAAAGGCTATAGGCTTTTATAAGGTCTTATAAAATAATATTTCCTTTTAACTTTATATTTATTATTATTTTTATTATTTTACTTTTTAAATTATTAAGTTTTATTAAAATATATAATAGCTCTTATAATTAAGGTATTATCTTATTATAATACTTAATTATAAGTTTAATAATCTTAACCTTTTAATTAAATAATTTTTTATTTTTTATACTAAAAGTAATAATCTTATTTAATATTAGCTTATTTTAATAAGTTTTTATTATTTTAATTTCTTTTATAATAGTTTTTATATTTATTATAATAATATAATTACTAATTTAAAGCTTATTTATATAATTATTTAATTATTTAATTTAAGTTTTTTTATTAATAAAAATTATATTTATATTTATTTTTTTACTAATTAATATTTAATAACCTTTTTTTTAGTTTTATTTATTAACTTAGATTAAATTTATATTATTAGCCTTTTAATTAAATAATTCTTACTTTTTATTAATTATATAAAGCGCTAATTTAATATAAATAATTTACTTAATATTATTAATAATATCTTAATAATCTTTATTTATTTCTTAACTTAGCTAAGGTAATAATATAAATAGCTTATTAATTAAAATTAAAATCTTTTTTATTTTATATTTATTTCTTAGCTCTTATAAAGTAAAGGCTTATTTTTCTTTAAGTATTTAAAATCTTAGGTTTTTTTTTCTTTATAATTATAAGTTTTTTAATTAAGATATTTTTTTAAATAAACTATATAGCTTTTTTAATCTTTATAATATTTTTAATATAAACTTATTTCTTTATATTAATATTAATAATAATAATTATTATAATAAGGACTTAAGGGGTATTTATTTAATTAACTAATATTAACTCTTTATTAATTAAGATAATATTAATATAAGGCTTTTATATTAAGTTTTAATTATTAAGGATATCTTTATTACCTCTAATAATACCTATAAGTAATTAATTAAATCTCTTTAAGGACTTATATTTTAATTAATAAAAGTTAATAACTATAAGGTATTTTTAAAAGAAGTTATTAATAATATTATTCTTAGGCTAAATTAGCTTAAGCTTAAATCTTATTTTATTATATTTCTTAAGTTAATTAATTAATAAATTTAGCTTAGATTTTAAAAAATACTTTAATTAATTATAAATTAGCTTTTTAATTTTAAATTACTTAAAGAGGTATATAAATATAAGTAATAATTTTATATTTCCCCTCTTAAATAAGGCTATTCTCTTAGATAAATTATAGCTTATAATCTCTTTATTTTTAATATATATAAGATTTATATAAGTATTTAAAAAATAGTTTTTTTTAGTATAATATTAATAAATTATATTAATTTAAGAGCTTTTTTATTTAAGCTTATATTTTATAATAATATAAAAATCTTAGTTATTTAATATTTAATTAAGTAATATTATATTTATTTTAAGTACTTAAGGTATCTTTAAGGCTATTTATTTATAATATTCTTTTTTAAGGATTTAAATTAAATATAATTAATATTTTTACCTCTTAGTTATATTAATTATAAGTTAATTAAGCTATATAATTAATTAATTAATATTTAAGGCTATAGCTTTATTAAATTCTTTTATAAAAATCTTTAAAGTTTTAATTACTTTTATAAAAGAGCTTAGGCTTCTAAGAGGAATTAAGGCCTATATAACTTTATAAGTATTTTCTTTACTTTAAGGATAATAAGTCTTTTAAACTTTAATCTTATTTTTATAATATTATTTAATTATTTAAGTAAATACTTAATATTTTATAATTATAAGCTTATAAATATTTTTATTATATTTTTTATAAATACTCTTAATAACCTCCTTAAGAAATATTTTATAAATAGCCTTAAATTAAGTCTTAGATATTTTTTAATTTTTATTAATTTACTTAAAGAGATATTAATATTTATTTAGCTATTTAATAATAATATAAAAGTTTACTTTTAGGTAAGTTTTATTAAATATTTTAGTTTTTTTTTAATATTTTTTAAGTAATTAAAATTTTTATTTATAAAGGCTCTTTTTAGGCTTTCTTAAATAATTTCTTAATTAACTTTATTTATAACTTATTAAGTCTCTCTTTTAATCTTTAAATTAATATATAACTTAAAAAAAATTACTTTTTTATTTTTAGAGATATTTATAAGTTTTACTTATTAGTTAAAGTTTTAGAGGTACTTAGTTATATTTTTTCTCTTAAAGAAAAGAAAAAAATTAAGAGAAATAATAAAAATATCACGGGCATTGCCGTTTAGTGGCCCGAGCTTAGCCACGGGCCCGGGCTAACAATAACCCAGGTAACGCGAGCTCGGATAAGACCTCGCATACTAAGGACCCACTAAGGAAAACTCTTCTCTTTTCCTTAGCCTTAGATAGCTAATCGCAAGACTACCCTTTATTGCACTATACGGGCCTAGTCTATAATAAAAAAAAGGATTATTTAATGCTTTAATTAAGAGTTTAAAAAAAAGCTTATTAATTTTATTATTACTTTTTATAATTTTATTATTTTTTAATTTTAGGTTTTAGGCTTAAATATTATTAAATCTTTTTTTAAAATTAATATTTTTAATATTTTAAGTTATTTTTATAATTAAAATAATTATAATTATTATAATAAGTATTTAATTAGTTAATTTTTAATTAAATTAGCTTTTTATTTTTAGATTTTTAATTAATATAATATAAAATAACTTAATTATTAAAGCTTTTTTAAAAGTTATAAAAATAAAAATAAAAGTAATAAAAGCCTTATTTTTTATAATTATTTAAATAAAAATTCTTATTACTAAGACTTTTTATTATTACTTAATTAAGAGTCTTTTAAATACTTTTAATAGGCCTAAATTATTAGTTTTATTAAGAGATATTATTTTTTATATTAATAAACCGCTATTATTATAATTCTTTTTTATATTTATAATAAGTAAATATTTTTATTTTTTTATATTTACCTTTAATAATATATTCTAGGGGTTTATTTTAAGCTTAGCTCTTAAGGGAAATTTAATTAAATAATATCTTTAAGCCTAGATTAAAAGAAAATAAAATCTATTTATAATTAATTTCCCTTTTTTAATTAATAGCATCTTAGAATCTTTTTAATTCTTACTTTTTTTTATTTATAATAATTTTTAATATTTTTATTTTCTTATAGCCTAATAATAATAATTATATTTATACTTTATTAATTAATAATATAAAAATATATTTTTTTATTTAATTAAATAATATATACTTTTCTTAATATATATTAATAATTTAAAAACATAAAAGTATTAAAAATCTTATATAGGGGTATTAGATTTATTAAAAAAATAAATTAAATTAAATTATATAGACTAGCGAGATTTATATATAATATAACTTTTTTAAAGACTTTTTAAATAAAAGATTTTATATATTTTTTTATAAAGTAAATATAATATAAAATAATAAGGGCATTTAATTAACTAATACTAATAATAATATAACTCGCGAAGGAGATTAAAAGTCCTTTTATTTAATTTATAAAGTAATAATAAGATTAAGCCCCTAGCCTTAACCTCTCTTTTTTATATATAAAATATTTTTATAATTAAAAATAATTTAATATATTTTTTTTATAACTTATTAATATTATATTAAATTATATTAAATTATATTAATAATATTAATATATTAATCTTAATTATATTAATTATTTTAATTATATTAATAGTATTAATAATATTAGTTATATTAATAATTTTAATTATTTTAATTATTTTAATTATATTTTAATATATTAAATTATTACTTAATTATATTATATTAGTTTTTATTATATTAATAAAATTACTTATATTAATAATATTACTTTTATTAATTATATTAATTATATTAAATTATATTAAATTATACTTAATTATATTAATAATATTAATAATATTATTTAATTTTATTAAATTATATTAAATTATATTAAAAAATTAAATTAATTTTAAAAATAATTTTTTTTTATATTTTTTTAATTATTTTTTTTACATTATACTTAACTTAACTAAGGCTTTATTATTCTATATTTAGCTTTTAATTACTTTATATATAAGGTATTATTTAATAAATTATATTAAATTATATTTAATTATATTAAATTAGTATTTATTATATTAATAATATTAATTATACTTAATATATTTTATAAGCGAGTTAATTATATAAATAAAATAATTAAAAATTATAATTATTAATTAAAAAAATTAAATAAAAATATAATAAGATATTTAATTTATTAAAATTAATTATTAAATCTTTCCTTAAATATTATAATAATTATTTTAAATATTTTTATATTATAACTTATATTATTATTATTATAACCCTTATACTTATATTATATAATATCTATAAAACCCTAGTATTATAGGCTTATTAAAATTAGGACTTATAATATTTAAAAATAATATTAGTCTTAAAGTAATATAATCTAGGAATAAATATATTCCTAAATATAATTATCTTAAAGATATAATTTAAATATATAAAATACTTTTATTTATATTTTTTTATATATTAATAACCTTAGCTATTAATAAAACTTTATTATTTTTATTATCTTTAAATATATTATTAAATATAATATATACTTTATTTAAGCCTATATTAATACTCTTTATAAATATAAACTTAGTATACTTATAATATATTTTAAGAATTTTATTAATATTATATATTAATAGCTCTTATTTATTAATTACTTATATCACCTTAAATAATATTATATTTATTAGTAATATATTAAATAATACTTTTATTAACTTACTAGCTTATAATACTCCTCCTAGTAATACTAAGATAGCTATAAAAGTTTAATAGCTTAAGACTTTAATTTAATAGCTAAAGACTTAGGTTAGTTAATAAGCTACTTAGCTAATAGCGCTAATATTATTATTACCCGCTTAAGCTAGGGATATTAGTAAAGCTATTAAATTATTAAAGCTAATATATTTTAATAAGGATATTAAGGATATTTTTTTTTTCTTACTTATTATAAGAGATACTTTATAATATTTTTAATTAAACTATTTAGCAATAAGGTATATATCTTATTTATAAGGTAACTTATAAAAGGAATTACTATTATATAAATAGAATTAATTACTAAGGACTTAATAAATAATAAAAAAGGTAATTAAGAATAAGATATTATTAATATTTTCTTAAATTAAGAAAGTTTTAAAACTATATTAAAAGATATTTTTAAACTTATTAATAAAGAATAATAAGCTATAACTTACCTAAATAAGCTTATATAAAATAAGTTATATATAATATATACTACTTAATTTAAATAGCTCGTATTAAAGACTAAGTTTAAAAATAAATCTCTTATAGAGATCTTTTATTAAGGATTAAAGCTAGAAGTTAAAGATAAACTCTATAAGGCTAATTAATTAAATAACTTAAATAAGTATATTATTATAATAATTAAGATTAATAAATAATAATATAAATAATATAAGGAAAAAATAGCTAAATAAAATAAATTAAAGGGATTTAATTTTAACTCTTATTTCTTAAACTAATATTAATAATAAAGTAAAAAATAATAAAAATACTATTAGTAATAATATAATATATTTTATAAAATATAACTAAGACCTATAAAACTAGGAGTTATAAAATAAATATTTAATAATATTAAATATTATTATTATTATAAGAAGGGGCATAAGGCTAATAAGTATTAAAAAAAATAATAAGATATTTAAAAAGGCTATTATTAGCCTAGGTTATAATAACTCCTAAAAGGAAAGAAATAAGTAAGAACTATATAAGCTAATAATAAATTATAAATAGCTATTTAAATAATATAAATACTTAAAATAACTTATTAAAGATATAATAAAAGAGGTATTTAATTAAATAAGTTATATATATTATATAAATAAGCCTACCTTATAAAGAAAAAAGCTAAATATAATAAATATATAAGTATTTAAAAAAAAGAGCTATTATAAAATAACTTAATTAGCTTAAAAAATATACTTATATATTATAAAGTATATAATATAAAAACCCTTATTAAAACCTACTAAGAATCCTATTAAGAATTATAATATAAAAATAATTATAATTATATAATAACTATTACTACTATTATTACCCTAAGAATAAGCTAACTTAAATTAAGCTATTACTAAGGGATTTAATTATAAAAAATAAGTAATTAATTATATATTTAATACTAATATCTTATTTATTATTTATAAGAGGGATAATTAATAAGATAACCCCTTATAATATAATAAAATACTTTACTTATAATATAAGATTAAAAATTTATAAAAATATAATATTATATATAAATAAGAAATATTTCTATTAAGCTAATTAGCTAAACCCTCGCGATAGCTAAATTAATATTATAATAACCCTAATTATATTAATACTATTTAAGCTTAGTAAGAACTTAAAATTATATATATCTAGAGATAATATTAAAACCCTTATATATTAATATTAAAAAATAATTATAAAATTTATATAAAAAAAAGCATAAAATTATATTATTAAAACTATTAAGAATATTAAGAAATCTAGCTAGCTTATAAATAATTAAATATAAATAAAGTAAATAATATATTTATTAAGGTATATTATAAAGAAATAGCCTTAAACCCCTAATAACTAAAACCGCGATATAATCTTCGCGATAATATTAAAATAATAATAATTTACCTATAATATAAAGAGATCTTATAGGTTTTATATTAAGACTCTTATTATATAATTTACTTAAATAATAAATGAAAAAATAATTATTTCCCTATTATATTACTATAACTTAATACGCGACCTTATTTAATATATAAAATATCTTAATATTATATCTAATATTAATATAAAGGGATTAATATAATAACCCTATAATTTAAGCTTATATAAGAGGAATTTATTAGGTTTAAATAATAATTTATTATTATTATATAAAATATAATAATTAAGTAAAAAGAAATACTAAAAGAGATATATATTAGTAATAAAGGGACTTTATATAACTAAGATTATTACCCCTAATATAAGAGATATATCCTTGCTACCTATAAGTAAATTAAGAAAATAATTATAAAAGGATTTAACTTCTTTATATATAAAGGAAATTAAGATAATAAAAAATAATATAAAGAGATTTAATTATATCTCTATAAGGATTATAAATTAATTAATAAATTCCTATAAAAATATATTAATTATATATAATAAGGGGACTTTAATATAATTTATATCTTTATAAATATAAGTAATAATAATATTAATTAAAGAGTTAATAAAAGCTTTTAGGAATAATAAAATAAAATAAAAAATAATTATAATTATAAAGTATATAATTAAAATAAGTATAAGTTTAATTACTTTAGCTATGCCTTTTATTAATTAAAAAACTAAATACGTTATTTAATATAGGGCTATAAATAAAGAAAATACAAAAAGATATTACTTAAAAAGACCTTTTATTTTATAAGTAAAGTATATAAATAATAATACCTAGAATTAAAAATATAAGTTAAAGGAAAATAATTAAATACTTTAATAAATAATAAAGCTAAGTAAAATTACTTTAACCTAATAATAGTAAATAGACTTAAGCTATTATAGAGATATAAATAAATACCTTATATAATATATAACCTTAAGAAAATACCTTTTAATTATAATAATAAAGTTATTAATTATAAGATTAATTACTTTAAGGTTTTTAATAAAAAAAAACTAAGGAATTTTATTTAATATTATACTTAACTAGGGCTATAACCTTATACTTAGGTACTTATAGTTATAATATTATAACTCTTATTTTAATTAAAGAATTAATTAAATACTCTCTTATAATATTAAGATATCTCTTATAATAAATAATAACTTAGATTAAAGATTTTAATTTTTTATTAATAAAATAAAAGAAAGTAAGAAAAGGTAAATATAAGATATTTCTTTACTTATAGCAATAAAATATAAATATTATAATAAATAAAAATAATAATAATAATAAATAATTATATAAATTATATAATAGTTTTATAAACTTAAGAAAAATCTTAAATAATTAATATTATTATAAGATAACTTAGAAAATAATATATAACTTAAAAATATAATATAATAATATAAAATCTATAAAAAGCTTATTATAAAAAAAACTTAAAATAAAATTATTAAAATTTATATATTATAACCTTAAGATTAAATTTATTAATAAAAAATAATTTAATTTTAATAAACTTTACTTACTTAATAAAATATAATTATTAGTATTAAATAAATATATTAAAGATATATTATAAAAAGGATATATTAAGGAAAATAAATTATTTAATAAATACCTTATTATATTTATTTTAAAGAAAAATAAAAAAGTTTTAACTTTATATTAATATTAAAATACTTAATATTATTATAATTAAAACTTATATATTACTACCTTTTATTAATAAATTAAAAAATTAATTTTTTAAAATAAAATATTTTATTATACCTAATATTAAAAAAGCTTATAACCTTATTTAAATTAAGAAAAGATATAAATAAAAAACTATTTTTTATATTAAGTATAAATTATTTAAATACCTTATTATACCTTTTAGACTTATTAATATACTTATTATATTTTAATAAATAATTAATAATATATTATAAAAATATCTAAATATATATATTATATATTACTTAGATAATATTTTTTTTTTTTTAAAATAAAAGAAAAATATATAAAATATATCTATAAGGTATTATAAATATTATAAGATATTAATTTATTAATAAAACCTAAGAAAAATAAGTTTTATATAAATAAAATAAAATTTTTTAAATATATTATCCCTTATAATAAGATATATATAAATCCTAAGAAAGTCTTAGTAATTAGAAATTAATAATAACTAATTAATATTAAAAAAATATAAGCCTTTTTTAATTTTATTAATTATTATTATAAATTTTTTAAAGTATTTAAAAAAATAATTATATTATTAATAAAGCTTATAAGAAAAAATAAAACTTTTATATTTAAAAATAAAATTAAAAATACTTTTAATAAAATTAAAAAACTTATTTTAAGTAAATTAATCCTTAAGATATTTAACTTATTTTAATTAATTAAACTTAAAACTAATATTTTAGATTTTACCCTAGGTGCTTAAATTAAATAATAAAATAATAAAAAATAATTATATTTAATTATATTTTATTTTTATAGGCTATATAAAGTAAAGTTTAATTACTTTATTTATAATAAAGAATTTCTTATAATTATTAATATATTTAAGAAATTTTAATATTATTTTCTTAAAAGTAAGTATTAAATTAAGGTTTATATAAATTATAAAAATATTTTATATTTTACTAAGATATAATAATTTAATAAATAATAACTTAGATATATTAAATAACTTTTAAAGTTTAATTATATTATTATTTATATTAAGGAAATAAAAAATAACTAAGTTAATATAATTAGTTAATAACTTAACCTTAATATAAAAAAGATAAAAATTAATAAATAACTCCTATAAGTTATAAATAAAAAATACCTTAAGTAATATATTATTATTAATATATAATAATTAATATTACTTTATTATTTTATAAATTAATAAAAAAGTTAAACTAGATTATAGCTTATTAACTAAGAACTTAAAAGACTTATTATTTTATAAGTTAATTAAGTAAAATATTTATAAAAAATAATTACTTAGTAATAATTTATTATTATACCTAAGATATATATTAAAATATTTATTAAGTATTATTACTAAACTATTAAGTATAATTAGAAATTTAATATTAATAAATTTTAAGAAAAATATAATAATATTTTTTATTAAAAAGCCTTAATATAAAACTTAAAAACTATTATAAAATATATTAATAAAATAATAATAAAATTAAATATTATAATTATAAATAACTTAATTAATATTACCTTAAATAAAAGAAATACCTTAGGGCTATTTATATAATTAATATAATTAACTAATTAACCTACCCTATAGCTAACTAACAAGCTAACTAACTTAATACTTATCCTAGCTTAACCTTATATAATATATAAAATAACTTAATAACTATATAACCTACTAAGCTAATTAACCTACCTTATAGCTAACTAACTAGCTAATTAACCTAAAGCCTAACCCTAAACTCTATAAAGTATATAAAATAACCTAATAATTATATAACTTACCTAGTTAATTAACTTACCTTATAATTAATTAATTAACTTACTTTATAAATAACTAGTTAATTAATAAGCTAATTAATAAACCCTATATAATATATAAAATAACCTAATAACTATATAACCTACCTAGCTAATTAACTTACCTTATAGCTAACTAACCTAAAGCCTATCTTAGCCAAACCCTATGTAGCGCGCAAGACAACCTAATAACCACGTGACCTACCCAGCCGACCGCCCTACCCTATAGTCACCCGACCAGCCAACCGACCCGAAGCCCAACCCCGAACCCCACACGGCGCGTAAGACAACCTGACAATCACGTGACCCACCCAGCCGACCGCCCTACCCTATAGTCACCCGACCAGCCAACCGACCCGAAGCGAACGGCGGTGCGCAAGACTGATATCCACGTGACCGATCACGTGCACGATCCCTCAATTGTGCGCAAGACGACCTGACAACCACGTGACCCACCCAACCGACCGACTTACCCTACAGCCGACCGACCGACCTACCCTATACCCAGCCGACCTACTTACCCTATAGCCGACCGACTGGCCGACCAACCCGAAGCCCGACCTAGCTGAACCCCATATGGCGGTGCGCAAGACGACCCGATAACCACGTGACCGATCACGTGCACTCGAATTCGTCAAAAGCGTCAAAAGCGTCGACATGTTGATCTCAATTGTGTTGATTGTCTCGATTGTATTGAAAGCGTCGATAGTATTGCTTGTGTTGATTGTGCCTTTGACCAAGCTGTTGAAAGAAATTGTCTTTGTTGATTGTTGGCAAGCCGTGCTCACTTGAGAAGGCTGTTGATGAAGAAGATGAAGAAGGCTGTTGACTTGAAAGTCCATCTCCTCGACAAGTCCAACGTGAGGTCAATTGATGAAGAAGGCTTTTGACTTGACATCCAACGCAACTGATGAGGAAGGCTGTCGACAAGTCCAACGCAATTGATGCTGTTGCAAGCAACGCAATTGATGCTGTTAAAGCAACGCAACGGATCAAGAAGCTGACATTCTCAGCTGATCCGCTCGTCATGTCGCAGATAAACTCGTCCTCAGCCTGGCTTTGTCGACGGACTATACATCTAGTCCGCCTCGGTGATAGCTCGAGCTGCCTTGCCCGGTAACGACGCCGCGTCTTTGCTGCAGAGGCTTCCAGCATCCATGGCCGCTGTTTTTTACAAGTCTAGGGTAGCTAGATCTTGGTCCAGGGTAGCTAGATCTTGGTCCAGGTAGCTGAGTCTGACTTAGTGATATTTTTCCAAGGTATAGGGTAAGATATCCCACGTCGACCTATCCCTTGCGCTGAATCCGCTTAGTAATATATTATATCTCTTTCTCCTTAGCGCGTTGCCTCTTAAGCTATACCCTAGTATATATTCTTACTCTAGCTATAAGTTAAGGTTTAATAATAAGTTTTACTATATAGTAATAGGCACTTAAGTATAAATTATAACCTCTATATTAGAGTTTTATTACTATTATATTAAAAGACTAGGTCTTATTATCTTAGTTTATTATTTCTACCTTAATAAATATAATTACTTCTTATTTAATATAAAGACTTACTTAATAAGCTAAAAAAGTAATTACTTAAAGCTAAAAAGTATTTATATACCCTATTTATAGGCTTAGGCCGCTTATTATGCGGATATAGGTATAGATATAATATAACAGCTATTAAGGATAGGAGATAAGCAGGGATAAAGTAGAGATAAGAGTTTTTATATAAGTAATTAAAAAAATACTTAAATCCGCTTAAGTTTATTTAAGTTTATTAAAAGTATTAATATAATTATCTTAATTATATTAATTATCTTAATTATATTAGATTATATTACTTATATTAATAATATTAATATTATATTAGTATTATATTAGATTCTATTAATAGTATTAATATATTACTTATTTTAATTATATTAATATATTAATTTTTTATATTATATTAATAGCATTACTTATATTAATAATATTACTTATATTAAATTATATTAATAGTATTAATATATTAATTTTTTATATTAAATTAATAGTATTACTTATATTACTTATATAAATAGTATTACTTATATTAATAATATTAAATTATATTAAATTATATTAATATTACTTAATATATTAATAGTATTAATTATTTTACTTATATTAAATTATATTACTTATATTAATAATATTACTTATATTACTTATATTAATAATCTTAATATATTAATAATTTTTATTATATTAATAATATTAATAATATTACTTATATTAATAATATTAATAATATTACTTATATTAATAATATTAATAATATTATTTATATAAATAATATTAAATTATATTAAATTATACTAATACTACCTTATAATATAATATTATAGCTTTTTAAATACTATTTCTAATAAATATAATAGTTATTTCTTATTACTTATTTATTAATAAATCTCTCGCTGCTTTAAAGGCGCTATCCCTCGCACTTATATATTAGCCCCTAGTTAAGTTATGCTAAAATATTAATAATATCTTATTACTAAGCGCTTAATATTACTTAGAGCCCTATATTACTAAGCGCTAGGCCCCTTATTATATATTCTTAGTTTATTATAAATCTCCCTTATTTTAAGGGCTGCCTAAGTAGCGCTTAATAAATATAAAAAAAATAGCCTCTCTTTTTAATTAAGAGAGTTTCTATATTATTTAATCCCTTTTTTATTCCTTTCTTTTAATTATATATTTATATAGCTAATTATTAAATTTATATAGTCTATATAATAATAATTATATATTTAACCTTAAAGGGGATAAGTTATTAAGCATAGATATTAACCTAATTAATGCCTTAGATATAATATTTAACCTTAATTTTAATATTTACTCCTTAGATAAAAATATCTTTAATAAAGTCTCTGCCTTAAAGGATAAGATATTTAATAATAATAGGAATTAACTATTAAATATAAAACTTAATACTAATAATACCTATCTTAAAATAAGAAATAAATTACCTCCTTAGTTTTTTCTTTATATATAAAAAGACTTTAATAATAAAAATATAAATAAAACCCTTTATATTAATAATATTATAAAGTAACTTAATAAGATTAAATAGTAATAAAATATATAAGTACTTAGATAATTCCTTTATAATAATATAACTAATATTATTAAAGATTATAAATATACTAAATAGGCTTCTAAGCTTTACTTATATAATTTCTTTTTTAAAAAAGTTAAAGCCTTTTTTACTTAGATTATTATATAGAAAACTAAAATTAATAAGAGGAGACTACTAAGGTTAAAGTTTACCTACTTCTTAAATTAATACTAAAAAGAATTTTAATTAATATATAAAAAAGAAATAAAAAAAAATTAATTCTTTTTTTAAGTAAAAGATATATAAAGTATTATATCCCCTTTAATTATAATTAAGCCCTTTTTTAATTATATAAGTTATTTAAATACTTATTATTAAGCATAGCCTTATAAGCTAGCTATAAGAGAATTAATATATAATTATTAAGGATCTTAAGAAGTAAGCTAAGATAATAATTAATATAACTAAAAAGATATTCTAAGTTAATAAATATTGCATTTATGCCTTATTTTTTTTCCTTTTTATTACGCTTAATAGCTCTAAACTATAAGCCTTTCTTTTCTTATATTATAAAAACCTTAATATTTATTTAATATAAGATCTAAAGGTACTATATATTTTATCTTTATTAACTTTAAACTTTATTTTACTAAAACCTTCCTTAGTAAGAAAAAAATATAAGTAACTTCTTAACCCTCTTTTAATAACTATATTAATACCAAAGTCTATAATAATACCTTAACCCTTCCTAAGATTATTTTTAATATTACTCTCCTTCTTAGTATTAATAATCTTTTTTTTAGCTTTATTTTATATTATAAAGCCTTTAAGGCGCCTTTACTTATTTTACTTAAATACTTTAATAAGCTTAATATTTATCTTAGAGAATTAAGATTACTTTTATTATTAAAGGAGAATATAAATAATACCTTTATCTTCTAAGATATTATTAAAACTACTTTTAAAAGCTATATATTATTTAAAAATAAGCTAATTATATATTAAATAATAACTACTTAAATAAAAATAATAAGTAAGCTTATTAGCTTTATTATATTTATATTATATACCCTGCGATATAACTTTAAAAATAAATTTAATAATAGCTATATATATTTTAATAATTTACCTTACTAGGGGATTAATAAGCTAATAGTTATCGCAATAAGTATTAGCGATAGGCTTTATAACCTCTTACTTTAATATATAAGCTTAATTACCTTTAGGAAGTATTATCTTAGCTAAGTTATTTTAATTAATATTATAGCTATTATATAGTATAAGAAGTAATAAGAGGTATTAATATATTAAGCCTATAGCTTAAAGTACTTAATTAATATATAATAACTTATTAAGCTTACTACTAAGTAGGTTATTACTATAGATAGTAACCTCTAGATCTAAGAGCTCCTTATTTACTAGTAATATCTTTAAGTAGCTAAGAGCTCCCTTAAAGCTTATAAAAAGTTAAATATATTTATTAAGGAATTATAAAAACTAAAAGTAAAGCTATATTAAGAATATAAGTAAAAGTATTAAAGAAAATAGTCTTAGAAGTAAGTTATAATTAATATTAAAAAGTAAGTAGCTAGATAAATATTTATATAATTACTTATATTATTACTTTTAATAAATAAAAATATATATCTTACTTAAAAGTACTTATTTAATATATTAATAACCCTTATAGCTAATATAATTAAGGGTAAATACTATTAGTAAAATAATACTATCTTAGTTATTATAACTTATTACTTTATTTAAAAACTACTATTATATTATATTAAAAAGATAATAAGGTTTAATAAGTCTTATACTCCTTTAGGGCTAAAGACTATAATAAGTAAAGAACTTAAAATAAATAATATATTAATATAGTAATTACTTTAGTTTATATAAAAAAGCTAAGGGAATAAAATTATATATGCTTTCTTTGCGTTAAAAGAGTAATAACCCTTAAGCTATATAACTTAGATATTAAGTATCTTATTAAACCCTTTTACTTTATTAATAGTCTTAGTAAATATTTTAAATAATATTATTTCTTTAATATTTAAGATAATAAAGAGCTATATTATTAATTATATAATTATTATTTAAATTATAAGATATATTTATAAAATTATATTAAGTTAATTTATAAGATTATCTCTTATAAAGGGTAAGGTATTATTAATAATATATTAATAATTATATTCTTAAGCTATTTAATAATAATTTTATATTTTTATCTTTTAAGTTATTTTCTCTTACTACTTACTATGCCCTTTAATAACTTATTTTTAAATAAATTTAGCTTTTTTAATTAAAAAATAAATAAATTATTAATTTTCTTCTATTAAATTAACCCCTTATACTACTTCTTATCTTATATTATTTACTTTTTTTTACCTCTTAGCTATTTCTCTTAGACTATCTTACTTACTTAGCCTAGCTTTTTATTTATATATTTATACTATGCCTAATATATTACTTTTTTGGCCTAGGGTTATCCCTTTATTAAGGAGAGGCTTATAAGCTGCTCGCGAGTTCCTTAGTAAGCCTATAAGGCTAGTTAAAGAGGTTATTTTATTAAGAGTTATAAGTATAATACTAGGTATTATATTAGGAGAACTTATAATAATAAAAGCCCTAATTACCTTATATAAAGCTAGTATTTTTATAATAAGTATAAAAAAAAATAATATAAAAAGCATTTAAAGCTAATTTACTTTTTTTATTAGCCCTCTTAATATAAATTAGCTAAGAGCTCTTATTATTAATATATTAAAAGGTAGTTTACTTAATATTATTACTATTATTAAGCTATTTATAGTTTTATTTATTTTTAATACTAGCCTCTTAGATTATTAAAATTAAACTTATTTTATATAGGCTATTATATTAATAATAAAAGTTATAAGTAAAAGATCTTATTTAGTATTATTCTAGGATAAATTACTAGTTTAAAGCTAATTTTAGCTTATAGCTAAGTTACTTACCTTTATCTTAAATTTAAAAGATATCTCTAAAAAAGAAAATATCTTAATAAAGATAAGATAAGAGACTTAAAAGGAGGCTTAAGTATTTTAGTAATAAGGTTAAGAGTAATTATTAAGGTTTAGAGATAAATAAAGAACATAAAAAGAAAAAAGAAAAGTAAAAAAAGAAATTATTACTTAGATAATTCCTTTAAAAGATTAAGTAAAAATAAAATATATTTTTTTAGAGTTTAATATTTAAGATAAAATATATATTAAAAAGTTATTTTATATAGCTATTTAGACCCTTTTATTTATTATTTAATAGTTTTAATTATATAATATAAGGTATTAAGGAATTTATCTTATATAACTTACTATTAAGTAATAACTTAGCTTTTTAAAAATATTTTTATTTTTTTTATTAAATTTTTAATTTTAAGTTATTTAATAAGCTATTAGTATTACTTTTACTTAGTAACTTAAAAAATATATTATAAATAGAGATATTTACTTTAAATTTCTTATTTTAAAGTATTTAATAAGATTTTTAATACTTTTTTTATTAATATAAATTTAAACCTTATAGTAATAATTATAATAATAACTCTTAAAAATCTAATTAGGTATATTATATTAAATAATAGCTTATTTTTAATAAGATGCCTTTTTATTTTAAATAGCTTATATTATATTTTTATTATTATTTTACTAAGAAAATAAACTAAGTAAAGTAATTTATTACCCTTAAGGATATTAATAATAAGACTAACTTTTTATTTATTTATAAATAACCCCTTATTAACTTTACTTTATTATAATAAGGACTTTTATTAATTAATACTCCTAGGACTATAAAATATAAAGGTAAACTAAGAGTAAATTAATTTACTTATAAACTAAGCCTTACTTCTTTTTTAAAAAAAGTAATAAAATAAGAAATAAATATTAATACTAATTTAAATAATAAATTAATAAATAAGATAGGTATTTTACGCGGGCTTATTATATTAATTATAAAATTATTAAGACTATTATTACTTAATTTAACTAGGATGCCTTAAGACTTAATTATAATTTAAATACTTCTTAGAAAAAACTAAATAAACCTATTTAGTAATTAAAAATATCTAGCTAATATATATATAACTTTTAAATAATCTTAAGTTATTTTATTAAATTTAAATAAATATTATTATATTTTTATATAATTTATTTTAAATCCTTAAATTTACTTTTCTTAAGATATTTAAAAAATAAATTATATTACTTAGCTTAATCTAAGCCTATAATAATATATAAGTTATTAAAAAGTATTATAATATACTTATTAAATAAATTACTTTTATATTAAAAAATATATTTAAATTTATATACTTTTAATTACTAAAGGGTATTAAGAATAGATATAAGAGTTATTATTATATTATATATATATATAAATAAGTATAACCTATAGTTTAATATATATTATTAACTCCCGCGGCATAAGGGCTCTTATAAATATTATTCTTAGCTTAAAATATAAAAAGAATTATATTTTTACTTTTATTATTATATTATATCTAGGGAATATAAACTAATAATACCTTAGTAGCATAAGGGTATAGGGCTATTTATATATAAATTATAATCTTAAAAGGGGTATATAACTTAGGTTAAGCTAACTAGCTTGCCTAAACTCCTTAGTTAATCGCTAGGGCCCTTAATTTTACTTAATATAAGTTCTTATTATATATTTCCCTCTAAAGAATCTTATTACTTTTATTATTTCCCTATCGCAGTAGTTATTTTTTTAGCTAAGGTCTAAGGGGGTAATTTATTATATTAATTAAAATAGCTTTTTATTATATATAAAAGCTTCTTAGTCTTTTTCTTTAATATAGCTAAGTTAATATACTTATAATAACTTTATATCTTATTATTATAAAAGAATATATATATTTATATTTTTAATTTAAGCCCTTTTTTTATATTATATATTATTTAATACTTTAGTCCTTAAGGCATTAAGAGACTTATCTCTAATAGAAATATATATTTAATTATAAGAGTATTAGTAATTTATTATTAATAGCACTAATTTCCCCTTTTATAAAACTAAGAAAAGCTATTATTTTAATACTAGATATATATTATATATATAAAGATATTAATTTTAATATTATATTTATTATATAATAAGTGCCTTACTTAGTAATAAGCTTTAAGATAAGTATTATATATAATTATACTAAGTATAAGTTTTAAAATACTAAATTTATTTTATTATATTTTAACTTAACTTTTAATTTACTAATTTTCTTTTAATATTATATAAAAATCTTTTATTTTTAATATATATATATTTATTCTTTCTTAACTTATATTTATAAACTTATATAAACTCTTAGCTTTTATATTATTTTTAATAAAAGAACTAAATTATAAAGTCTTTAATTTATTAATAAATATCTCTCTTAAGTCTTTAACTTTGTTTTATTTTAAAAATTCTAAGTTAAGACCTTTATATATTAAGCTTAAATTATAGGCTTATTATATAAATTAATAAGTTCTTTAATATTATTTATATTATTAAACTTAGGAATATAAGACTTATAATTTATATCCCTATAATAAGCTAAGGCTTTAAAATAACCTTAATTATAATATATATAATAAAATTATAAGTTATTATAATATACTTTCTTTAAAGTAAGATTATAATTTCTATATTAGAAATCTATGCCTTAGATATAATTAATAATAATAAGATTAATATATTATACTTATATATAAGCTTTATACCTAAGAAACTTATATTTAAAGTCTAAAATAGCTATTTAAGGGCTTTATTATAAGAATAATTATATCTTAGGATTTTAAAAAGCTTATTATAAATAATAGCTTAGCTTTTTTATTTATTTTTTAATAAGATAAGGTTTATTATAAAAGATAAGTTTAGCTTAATTATTATTAGTCCTTTATATAATAAATATAATAAAGATAGCTATTCTTAGGTTATTACCTTAGGTCTCTTTAATTTAATATTTTTCTTTTTTAAGAAATACCTTATTTTTAAACCTAATAGAAATAAGTAAGATATAATTAAGGCAAAGGTTATTATTATTACCTTAGATTACTTATTAACTTATAATACTTAGCTAGGTTTTATTTTATATTACCTTAATTTTAAGTTATAAAATATCTTAGTTAATAATACTAGTAATATTATTAAACTTATTAATTAAGACCTCGCTAAGATAATATTATAATTTATAAGATATATTAAATACCTAGGATAAATTATATATAATTAAAATCCTCTTATATATTACTAGCTAAAAGCTAAATTAAAAAACTTTTTAATATCCTTAAAGTAATATTAAATATATTATAATATAAAGATTAATAAGGTATTTAATATATAATATAATTAGAGATTTATAGAGAAATTATATATTATAAAAGTAAGATAAATTATAATATAAAGATATTTTTATTAAATAATAATATATTAAAAGCTTATTAAGGTTATAATAAGTAAAGATATCCTTAGTAAAACTAGGGAAGGGGTTTATAAGGAAAATAAATAAAATAATCTTAAAATAAACTTAAAGTATTTAATATTTAAATTATAAATATTACTTATTAGTAAATTATATTTTATAATTATTAAGGCTTATTATATTTTTTAAATTAGATATATAAATTTTAAAAAAAAGTAATTATATTATAAGGCAATAAGTAAATATATATTTATAGCTTTAAATATTTAAATACCTTATAGCTACCTTAATTAAATTATTAAACCTTATAATATACCTATAGGTAAATTAAGGCAACTTAGTAAGAAAAATATAATTTTTAATATAATTAAGCTATTATACTTAATGCCTTTTAATATAAGACTTAATATTAAATAAGCTCTATAAATACTTTTATACTTAATACTCTGCCTTAATAAACCTTATCTTACTAAGAATATATTACTAATTAATAATAATAAAAAGAGCTAACCTAATCTCTATTTTAGAAATAACTAATTATTATTATTAATAATAATATAATATAAGATAATAATTCTTATATAAATCACTAGGTATATTCTCTTATTAAATAACCTTAGCCTAAAGGTAAACTAATATAGGACTACTATAGCGTATCCCCCTTATAGGCTAACCTTATTAGGGTAATAACTTAAAGCTACCTTAGATTACTTAAAGGCAATAAGCCTTATAAGACTCCTAGAGTTAAAAAAACTCTTTATAGTCTTATAGCCTTTATTAAACCTTTAGAGAATTAATTTAGTCTTTTTTAATTACCTCTTATTTAAGCTTTAAATTATTTTCGCACTTAATAAATAAAACTTTATAAGTTATTAAAAGCTATTTCTTAATAACCTTATTAAGCATATTAAGATTAATTACCCTTTAAGTAATAAAAAGTTAATATTCCTTATTACCTTATAGTAATAAGATATATAATTATAAGAGCTTTTTTACTCTATAGAGTAGGTTTAGATAGAAAGTTAATAAGCTATAAGCTTTACTTATAACCTTCTTAATAAATAAGATAGGGTTTTAAATAAAGTTTAAATAAAAAGTTTATTAACCCTAATTCTAAGTATAGTTCTAAGTATAAAGATAGTAAATATAATATATAAATATAATAAGTAATCTAATTAAATTACTAAAATAGCTACCTTAATATTACTTTTTTACTTTTATTTTTTACTTTAAATATAATCTTTATTCTTACCTTAAAGCTAATTTAAACTTATATAAATCCCTTATTATACTTATAGTAAGAAGTATTTATTATTAATTTAACTTTTTTTATCTTTAGAAATATATAAGCTTATATTTTTATAGCCTTATTTATAAAAAAAGTATTAAGTCTTATTATATATAATAAAAGTACTTAATTATATATCTTATTTATATTAAAATATAATCTCTATTTTTTAATATTAAATATTCTTATTATTAATATATTAAGAAAAAAAAATAATATAAACCTAAGAAGTAAAGTAATAAAAATACTATAATTAAGAGTAAATTATTTAGATTATAAATAGTTTAATATATTAATTTAACCTATAAGGTTTATCTTTTATATTAAGAAATTAGCCTAGTTGCTTAAGTAGTTTATATCTAGGCGTTTTACTTATATATTTATTTTAAAAACTTAAGAGTCTTTATATAAATTATTTATTTAAGATTTAATATTAAAAAAAATTAATTTAAGATATTATAAGACTATTAATAAGGGCATAGTATTATAATTTTAAAACTCTTTTATTAAGGGCTTATAATAATATATCTTATTAATTCCTTTTTCTTAGTAATATATATACCTAGATTTATAACTAAATATAATAAACTTATTTCCTTAAAGATAACTCTAAGAGTAGCTTAATTTATTAATATAACCTCTTTATAATACTTATCGCAATTAAGTACCCTTTAATTAGTATTATTAGCTAAATAATTATATATTACTTTTTTTTTTATATTAAATATTATTATTATAAATTATTAAATATCTTAGGTAATATTAAAATAAGGTATTTTTACTTAAAATATATATATTATAAAATCCTTAAAGCTTAATATTATATAAGTATAAGTTAAGATTGCTTAATAAGGCAGTAAAAATATTATTTAAGTTTATATTAATTTATTTTAAGTATATTACTTTTAATAAAGGATATATACCTTAGTTAAATAATCTTATAATTATTATTAATACCTAAGCTAAAAGCAGCTTAATAATTAATATATATTTACTTACTGCTTAGAACTAATAAGTAAGGGTTAAAAGTATAGATATAAGTATTATTTTTATAAGAGTATTAAAAGTTTTAAGATATTATATAATAATAAGGTAACTAAGTAATAATTATAATTATAATAAAATAAATAAAGATTTAACCTTTAGTATATAAAGCGGGGCTTAGTAATAATCTTAATAAGAGATAATATAGCGCCTTACCTTAGTTACTTAAGTATTATATATATAAATAAGTATAATAAAATCTATTTAATATCTATAATATTTTATTTATAAATTTTATATATTATTACTTTTTTATATAAATAAATATAATAATAAAATACCTTAAATAAGTAACTATACTTATATAAGCTATTATTATATTAATACCTTTAGCTACTTACTTTTTTATTATTTAAATAGCCTCTAAGGTATTTTTACTTAGATAAAAACTAATTTAGTTCTTAATAGTAAAAGAGATCTTAATAAGGGTTTTTTACCTTAGTTAGCTTAATTAATTTTCTTTTAAGTAAAATTATACTTATATTATATTTTAAATAATAAAAGTTAAATAAATCTTAAAAAAGATATTTTTTAAATATTATTATAAACTAAATAATATAATCTTTACTAATTAGTTATAAGTTAATATATATTATTATAATATATATTATAAAAAGTAATATTAAGTTATAAAAGATTTTTTTATATTAAGTTAATATTATAAAATACTAATAACTATACCTAAATAATAATATATTAGTTTTATAAATTTATACTTATTTTAATTATTATAATTAGTTAAGATATAATCTTTTTAATATATCTAATATTATAAAAGAAATAGCTTTTACTTATAATAAAAAATATAGCTTTTAATTTATAAATTATAAATATAATTTAATTACTTAATATAAAAAGAGTAAATTATAGCGCTATTACTTTATATTATTAAATTACTTCCTTAAAAACTTATTTATTTATTTTATTAAAGTGCTTTTAAGGAATACTTAAGCTTAGAATAATAAAAGAAATAAGCTCTAGTTTTAATAATTTACTATTATAATAGCTTAGCTTATTATTCTTTTTTTAAAGATATTATAAAGGAAATTAATAAGTTACTATAGGCTAAGAGAGTTAATTTAATTAATAAATTTAAGGCAAAGAGTATTTTATAATAAGATATATACTTAGGACTATAAGGTAACTTAGCTAAGAATCTTTAGGTATTAATTTATTTTAATTAGAAATACCTTAAAAGAGTTAAGAGCTTTAAGATTTTATAGCTAGTTATTTATAATAATTATTATTTTATTTAAAATCTAAAAGATAAATTATTTAAATAATAAATTAAAATACTTTTTATTTAAAAATACCTTAATATATTAAGATTTATAAAATAATTATTATTTAATACCTTATATTACCTTATAATATTATATTTATACTTATTTATTTCTACTTAGGTATTTTATCTTAATATATAAGTATTTTGCCCTTTACTTACTAATAGGGGCATTTTATCTTAATATATAAGTATTTTGCCCTTTATTTTACTAATAAGGGTATTTTATTTTAATATATAAGTATTTTGCTCTTTACTTATTAATAAGGGTATTTTATCTTAATATATAAGTATTTTACTCTCTATTTATTCATAAGGGCATTTTATTTTAATATATAAGTTAGCTAAGGCAAAGTACTTAGATTTATAAAAATCTCTTTAATTTCTTAATAAATTACTCTAAGTATAAAAAAAATATAAAAGTAATTATAAATTACTTAGTTAAGATCTATTTATTAAATTATAATAAACTATGCATAAGTATAATAAACCTAGTTAAATTAATAAGGTTTTTTAATAATTAAGGTTTAAAACTACTTAAGAACCTAATTTATAGCTATAGCAAAAATTATAGCTAGAAGAGTATAAATATAAGGCAAGGATTTAATTATTTAATATATATAATTATTATCCTAGCTAGTTATATAAACTAAGAGAACCTATAGTTAAATAATTAATAAGAAAACTATAGAGAGAGCTAGTTAAAGATTCTTATCTTATATATCTAGTTATATATAAAAAAGTTATTAATTTTTATTATTTTAACTTAATAAAAATAATAAAAGTCTTAATTAATTATTTAGCGCTTTATTCCTACCTTAGTATTATATTAAAGAACTTTATTAACCCCTTATAATAAGATATTAATAAAAGTATTATAAATAAAAAACTATAATAAAAAACCTCTTTAAATAAATATTAAACCTTAAATAATAAATAAATATTATTTTTATAAATTATACTTAACTTATTAATAAATAACTTATAAAAATAAAAAAATATTATTTTTAAGGATTTTATTTTTATAAATATTATTAATAGTTTAAAAAGCTAAGTAATTATAATAAAATAACTTATATAATTTAAATTATAATTAAAATAAAAATATATTAAATCCCTAGTATTATAAATAATATAATACTTTTATTAAGTAACTATTTAGTTTATATATTTTAATTAATTATTATATTAATTTTAAGACTCTTAATAAAAACTTATAAAGGCTTACTTAGTAGTATTATAAGTATTATAATTTAAAGCTACTTAGCTAAAATAATTATTTTATATAAGTTTTAATAAAATAAAACCTTATTAATATATATCTTATTATATTTTAAAACTTTATTTTATATCTTAAAGATTAATAAGACTTTATATTTCTTAATAATACCTTACTTATTAAATCTTTTAATACTTAATATATTATAAGATTATAAATATTAATAACCTATTTATAAATAAAAAGAAAATAACTTAGTATAATAATAAATTTACTTTGCTTTTTATTTACCTTTTAAGCTTTTAATTATAAGTTTTATAATATATTAAAAGACTTAAAGCCTAGGATATAAATATAGACTTTTACTAAGTAGTTAAATTAATAATTAATAAGATTTATAAAGTCTAAAGAGGTATTTTTATATATTATGTTTTTTATAAGTAATAATTATTTTTTAACTTAAATATTCTAAGCGAAATTAAAAATATATATAGTCTTTTTTTATTTTATTTATATATTATAATTATCTTTACTAAAAAGGCTTATTTATAAAGCCTTAAAGATATAAGTAATTATATATATAAGCTATAAGAGGGTAATTAAAAAAGAGATATATAATAAAAAAAATAACTTAACTTTTATAAAGAGTAAGTATTTTTAAAGAATAAATATAAGCTTATTAAACTTTTAATTATTTTATTATTATAAAATTAAGAGAGGAGTTTCTAAGTAGCCTAAGTAATATAATATTAAAAAAATATAAATTCTTATTTACTTATTAAAATTAAAATCTTAAAAGCTAAGTTATTATTATTTTAATATAAATATAACTTATTTATTAGCTTTATTACCTATAAAACCACTCTTTTATTTTATTTAATTATATAAAAAAAGAGTTATTTATTATATAAAATATTTAATATTAATACTAAGATCTTTACTTTATTAATATAATTATTAATAATAATTATAGTAATAATAATTATTTTTTTTAGTCTTTTAAAATAAGTTATTACTATAAATAGCAAACTAAGTTTAATTATTAGTTAAGTAATATTAGTTTCTTAAGGATATTTCTTAGGTTATTTAATTTATTTTACTTTTTTTATTTATTATAGCTTTCTTTTTAAGTAATAAAACTATAAAGTAATATAAATATCTTATATAAATATAAAAGCAATTATTTTTATATTTTTTAAGCTATTATTAAGTTCTTATATATAAAGGTAAGCTTTAAAGTAGTTATAATATATATAGGACTAATATTAGGTTTAGGTTAATTAGAGATAAGTCCCTAAGCTAAGAGCTATAATTAGTATTAATAAGAGAGGCTAAGAGGCTTTATTTTATATATAATATTAGCCTTTAGCCTCTAATTTATAATTTATTAAAATTAAAAGTAAGAATATATTATAATAAAGTAATATATAATAAAATAAATCTCTTAAGGCGCTAATTATAATTATTATTAATACTTATTTATTTATAAGTAAATATAGCTAATAGACTTATAATAACTACTTTAATATAAAATTAAAAAGAAAAAGCCTTTTTTTTTATATATAATATAAATAAATTAATACTAAGCTATTTTTATTAATAGGCATAGGTATTTTATCTTACTATATAAGTAATTTATTTATATCTTTTATTAATAAAAAAGAAACTAAGCTAATCATATCTATAAGTAATACTTACTTAAAGAAAAGTATAAGCCTATAAGGTAATAATATATATATTAATAACTAGTTTACCTAAGTTCTCTTATTTAATTTTTTTTATTACTCTTACTTTATGCCCCGTGGTATATATAATATAACTAGTATTTTAAAGCCCTTACTAAGACTTAAGCCTTAAGGATAATATTATTACTATTATATATTATTATTATTTTATTTATCTTAGAGTTTATTATATTAATAATCTCTATCTTACTAGCTTAGTACTTATAATAATAAAAGACTATATAAAAGAAAAAATATAAAGAGAATTATTAACTTAGTTTAGTTATACTAAGAATATAGTTATATAAACTAAATAATAATAAGATATAAATAGTTTTATATAAAAAAGGCTAATAATAACTAGCTATAAGTAAAGGTAGCTTTTTTTTTATTTTAAAATACTATACCTAGGAAGCCTAGAAAGCTTATATTAATTTCTGCGCTAATTTATATAATATATTATATTATAAATACTTATATACTTTAATATTACTATAATAATTTCTAATAAGAAAGGTTAACTATTAAATAAATTTTTTTTTCTTAAGAAACTTAATATTATTTTAAATAAAAAAAGTTATTAATACTTGCTTTATATAAACTATAAGGTTAATACTAAGAATATTAATAAGAATTTAATAGCTTTTCTCTTAAAGTAAGAATATAATAGAAATATATTTATTTAAGTAGTAATATCTTTATTAAAGAAAGGTATTATATATATTTATAAGATAATTATTATAAATAGGTAAGAGGATAATATATTAAAGTTAGTTCTATGCCTATTAATCCTTATAATTACTTAGCTAGATTTATAAAAGCTATAAGTTTTAATTTAAAATATTATTTAGGTATAATATTAAAAGCTACCTTAAAGTAATATTAATATTTAAGATTATAATAAGATAGGCAAAGATAAAAGCAAAGATTAATATATTTAAGATATTTATATATAGGTTTAAGTAATAAATTAATTTTTTTTTTATATTTAATAAGTTTTTTAAATTTATAAAAAATACCTCTTATTTCTCTTTATACCTTAGTTATTTTAATATTAATATATTATTTATTAAAAAAGTCTAATAATTAAAAAGACTTAGTTATTATTTAGCTTCTTTTTATTTAAATATATAAGTTAGGGGGAAAGAAGTATATTAATAAAAAAAGCCTATTATAAATTAATATAATAATTAAAGAATAGCTATCTTATTATTAGATATAAGTATAAGTATTTATTTACTTATTTTATTATTATATATACCTTACTACCTTAGAGCTAATTAATTACCTTACTATTCTTAACCTATTTATAAATCTTATAATAATTTAATATAAGTAATAATAAAGCTAACCTTTTAGTTCTTAACCCTAGAGAGGGAAAAAAGCTTAAAAAAAGGTTTAAAACTATTTTTAATATTAAATAAAATAAAAATCCTTAATAAGCTAAGACTAATAATAATAAGAGATTTAATAAGAAGGTTAGCTATACTTTATTAGCTAAGAGCTTATAGTTAATACCTTTAAATAATAATAAATACCTAGTTTTAAAGAAACCTAAGTAAAATAATAACTAAATAGCTATTAAGGATAGTAATAAGGCCTAAGAGGATAATATTTTAATTATTTAAAAATAAATAAAAGTATTAAGATTATAAAATTAAAAAGAAAAAATTAAGAATAAAGTAATTAAATTAAAATTTATTAAATATAAAAAAAAATAAAATACTTAATATATAAAAAGTTATTAAAGCTAAGGTAGTATTATATATAATATAATAAACCTTTTAATAATAATAAAGGGAATAAAAAAATAAAAAAATAATTAATTTATTTAATAATAAATAAGTAATATAGCTATATAATAGTTATTAAGGCTTTTTAATTAAATATTAGTAGAATAACTTATAATATATTTATATAATTTAAAGCTAAGGGATAATCTATATATATAATAAAGTTATATATTATTAATAAAGTAATTTATATTTATACTTAGCTTATTAAACTAATAATTATCTCGCTATTAATTTATATTATAAACCTAGGAAAAAAAAGTCCCTTAGGTTAAAGGGCTTAGTAACTTAAGAAGAGGTCTAGGGTTATTAAAAAAATAATACTAAGATAAGTAAAGATATACCCCTCTTAGTCGCCTAAGTTTATATATATTAATTACCTCTATATTAAGGTCCTTAATTTTCCCTAGATAACTTATATAAATTAATAAATTACTTTTTAAATTAAGACCAAGGGGTTATTTAAAAAGGTTAAAAATATATAATAAAAAGTTTTTAAAAAATAAAAATAAATATAAGATTATTATTTAATTTAAATATAAATAAGTAATAAAATCTAAGTTAAGAGTATATATTATAAAAATAAAGGTTTATATATTTAATTTCTTTTTTTTAGCCTTATTTATAAGACTTATATTATTAAGGTATTATTATAAAAAAGTCTATAACCTTTATTATAAAAAAATTTAAAGTTTTTATATTATGCCTTAATTCTTCAACTTTTTTTTTAAGTTATTATTAAGCCTATTAAGTATAAATCTCTTTAATTAAGGACTTAAGAGAGAAATAAAAGGAGCTTACTTAGTAAGAATAAAAAGCCTTATTAATAAATTAAGAAGTAAACTATAAATAAGGAATAAATTAAAAAAAAAGAGCTATTACCTTATTAGCGATTTTAAGGCAAGTCTTAAAAATATTTTTTAATAAAAATAATTTACTTAAAGACTTATTAAGATAGCTTATTATAATTATTAGAATAAAAAGCTTATTATTTCTTAATACTTATTTTATATTAATATTATGTTTTATAATTATTTTTATATAATAAAATATATTAAAAGTAATATATTTATTACTTATGCTTTTTAAGCTCTTAATTTAATAATCTTTTAAGTTAAAAGGTTAAATCTTATCTAAGATTTTAATAAATTTATTAATCTCTATTAAGAGGTATTAATATAAAACTTATTTTTTTATATATAATATATTAAATAAATAATTAATAAGTATTAATAATTAATTTTTATAAAATATATTAATAAAATTTATTGTTTTAACCTTAGCTAAGTTTTAATTATAGTAAATAATTATAAATATTAATTAATATATAAAAAAAACTTATTTTTCTTTTTATAATAATTATTAATTAATCTTATAAGCGCGGGTAATATAAATAAATCTTAGATATAATATAATTAAAAGAATTATTAAAAGAGTTATTAAGAGAGCTTATTATTATCTTAGATAAATATAATTAAGTAATACAGTTTTAAGTAATTAATAAGATATATAAAACTATAAGTAAGAAGAAAAAAAGGCTACTTATAATATAATCTAAGAAAGAAGCTAAATTAATTATTAAGTAAAGAGGGCCCTCTTAGGGCATAGTTAATATATATAATAATAAAGGCTATTACTTTTATACTCCTTAGATTAATTACTTTTTAGCTATTAATATATAAGCCTTATTTAGCCTAAGTATCTTTAAATAATTAAAAAGAAAATACTAAGGTAAGTAAGCTTATATATCTCTTTAAGATTAAAGTTTATATACTTATTACTTTTACTTTTTTCTAAGATTATTAACCCTTATTTTATAAGGTTTAAGGAATTTATAGAGGGTTAAATATCTTATTACTAGTATAAGCTATTAGTTAATAAGCTATTAATACTAAGAGGCTTTTTTATAAATTTATAATAGCTTTAAAATAAAAAAGAAATATCTAGGAATAACTTATTTCTTTTTATATTATTACTAAGATCTTAAGTAATTAATAAAATAGCGCTTACTTAGTAAATTAAAATATAATTATATAATTACTACTATTATAAACTATAAGTTAAATTAGGGCTAATATATAACTTATCTTAGCTTAGATATACCTTATTTAGTAAAATAATATAATTTAAAACTTACTCTTTAGGGAGTTATAAAGAAACTTAAGGATATATTTAAGGCTAAAAATATCTTAGATAGGTATATTATAGCTTAAGATACCTTTTATTTACCTTTATTTATAAAAGCTAAAAATTTATTAATATATAAGGTAAGACTACTAGGTATTAAGTACCTTTTTTATTTCCTTTTTTTATAATTTGCTATAAGTAATTAATCTTATATTTATTTCTAAAACCTTAAGTATAAAATTAAAGTCCCTTAGAAATAATATTTAATTACTATATTAGTAATTATTAACTCTTAATATATTATATTAATATTTATTTTTAACTTATTTAATATATTATTAATATAAATAAATATAAGATTTATATTAAGAGTAAAGCTAAGTATTAAATACTTTTTATTATTAATTATTTTATAATTAATAAATTAATAAGTATATATTACTAAGGTAAAATTAATATTTTTATAATATTTATATAAGTAAAAATAAAAAGATAAGTTATTATATTAAGATAAAATTATTTTAATACTTAACTTTATTTTAATTAAAAACTTAGGGCTTATAATTTTATTAATATATTAAAAGCTATTTCTTAGTTATAAACCTAACTTTATTAAGGTAAAATACTTAGGACCCTTAGAATTAAGGGCTAGGTATTAATATAATATAATAATAAAAGCTACTTTTAATAAGGGCTTATTTATAAGTAAATAATTAAATAATATTCTTCCTTATAGTTTTTAGCGCTATTATTTAAGGTACCTTTTAAGATAAATATTAATTTAATAAAGAGAGATATAAAGTAAAAAAAGATATAATTATAATAAGTTTTATAAAGGGGGGATTTATTATACTTACCCTTAGTAAGTAATAAGGCTATATAGATTTAATTTATTATTATTAAATAATAATAACTATATAATTACCTTTTATTATAATATTATCTTAGATTATTTACTTAGTATTACTTAGTATTATAACTTATTTTTATTATAATTATAGAAAGGAATAGCTAGTATTAGTAGTAATATACCTTAACTACCTTATATTAATAAGTTAATATATCTTATATAATAGTTTATTATAGCTTATTATTTATGCTCTTATATTTTATATTAAATAATATTTAACTTAGCTTTTATAAACTAAGTAGCCTTACTTTTATTATTAAGGCTTACTTTTATAAAAGATCTCTTAATATTATTATAAAAGCTATATAACTCTTTAATCTTAGGCCTTTATTAAGTTTTATTAAAATAAGTTTCTATAAGTAAAAAACTATTAAGAGAACTTAATATATCTAAAAACCTTTTATTATTTTTATACCTTTATTATATCCTCTTTATTATATTTATAACTCGCTATATTATAATAATAAAATAATTTTATTTTAAAAAATCTAAGATAGCCTTAATAATCTTTATAAATAAAGCCTTATTATAATAGCTTTTTTTATAGCTGTTTTTATATTAATATTTTAAATATATATAAATATTTTTAAGATATAATAAGGCTAATTATATTAATTTATAAATAATATTTAAAAATATTAATATTTAAAATACTATTAATAATAATAACTTACTTTTAAATAAGTTAAAGAGTTAAATTATTATATAAGTAATACCTATTAATAGGGCTATTATATATTATAAGATACTTTTTATTTAATAATAAATTTAAAATTATTATATTATTAATATAAAATCTTTTCTCTTTAGTTATTATAGCTAGAGCTAAGAATTTAATTTAATATATTAAGTTATTTCCTTTTTCTTAATATAATACTTATATTAATAATAGCTAGTTTATAGCTAAAGCTAAGGATCTAGTTTAATATATTAAGTTATTTCTTTCTTATTAATATAATACTAATATTAATAATAGCTAATTTATAGCTAGAGCTAAGGATTTAATTTAATATATTAAGTTATTTTTTTTTAATACTTAGACCAGCGAGTTAAGGCCTAAGGATTTAATATTTTTATATACTTTTTATTTATAGCTATTAAGGTTTTTTTAAATTACTTTCTTATATTTTTTTTTAGGCTTTTTATTTTTTTTTAATATATTTATCTTTTTCTTAAGCCTCTTTAATATTTTATTTTAATTTTATAACTTAGTTTTAATATTTTATAATTTTATTTTTATTATTCTTAAGATTCTTAGTTACTTATTAAAAGAATATAAAATTTACTTATATTAAAGCTTAATATCTTAATTAGCTTCTTAGCTATATATCTTATATCTCTAATAAGAGTTTTATATTTAATATTAAGCTAGAGATAGTAAATAAGCCTATATCTAAGGTCTTTACTTAATTACTAGCTCCTAATATATCTTATATACCTAATAAATATTTTATAGTAATTAATTATTATAGCTTTTTATTTTTTACCTAAGTACTAAGTATTTATATATCTTATATTTATAATAAAGGTTTTAAATTTAATATTAAGCTAGAAGTAGTAAGTAAGCTTATATCTAAGATCTCTACCTAACTCTTAAGTATTAATATATCTTATATACTTAATAAGTATTTTAAATTTTTTTATTAATTAGAAAATATTAAATTAATAGCAGCAGGTCTTTTAGTTTAATTACTTTTAGTATTTAAGCTTTTATTTTAATTTCTTTAAGGTTTTTTTTTTAATTTCTATTTTAATTATATTAAGATTTATTAAATCTTCTCTTAATATTTCTTTTAAATCTTAAATTATATTAAGATCTATTAGATCTTCTCTTAATATTCCCTTTAGATTTATAATTATATTAAGATTTATTAAATCTTCTCTTAAGCTTATATCTTTAATTATCTCTAAGTCTTACCTTTATATATACTAGGTATTAGACTTTTATTATTTAGACTTTTATTATTTAGGCTTTTATTATCTAGGCTTTTATTATTTAAGCTTTTATTATTTAAGCTTTTATTATCTAGGCTTTTATTATAAGCTTTAAAGCCTATAGTCTTATATATCTCTTTTTATTATCTTAATTTAATATTATTAAAAAAGCTTAAGTAAATACTATAATTTATTTAAGAATTATATTTAAGCTACTTATATTTATTAATAAGTTAGAAGATATATTAAAAATATTTATATTTCTTACTTATATTTATTATTATATTAAAAGAGAAAATATAAAAAAGTATTATTTATAAAGAGCTTACTTAAATAAGAGAGATAGAAATAATAGGGCTAGGGTCTTTTTAAGTTAAATCTAGTTATAATATATAAGTATATACTCTTAGGGAGTAAATTATATATATAAGGTACTTATTAATATACTCTCTTATACCCTTAAGAGGTTACTTAGGTACTAGTTACTATTATTAAGCTACTTATTTCAGAGTATCTAACTAGCTAAAGATTTATAAACTAGCTATATATACTTAGTAGTAATAAAGCCTTACCCCTATAAGTAGACCTATAATATATTATAACCCTATTATATAATAAGTATATAATTAAATATCTTAGCTAAAATAAAGTAATTAAAGTTAATATACTTGTTTAATTTTAATACTATTAATACCTTTATTTTATTCTCTTAGGTAAACTCTTATAATAACTTATTTTTATTTTTTTAGTTTTATTTATAAAAAAATATAATATAAGCCCTTAGTTTTTACTTTTATTTATTAACTTAGCTTTATTACTTTAACCCTTTTATTTTTAATCCCTTTATAATTATTAAACTTTTATATTTTTCTTAGTTTTTATATTAGCTTTATAACCTTATATTAACTTACCTTTATATTATACTCTTATTATAATAAGTAATAATAATAAAAGCACTACTATATATATTTCTTAATATATTACTATTAATACTAAGCTATCTTAAATTAAAAAGAAAAAAAGTCTAAAGAATTTATAATAGATTTACTTGAATATAAGGCTATTTTAGTTAGTAATTTAAAAATTAATCTTAGTAAGTTAAATAATAACTAATTAGAGCTTAATAGCAAAGATACTAAGGAGATTAAGTTTAAGACTAATAATAATAATAAGGAAAAAAGTAAGATTAAAGTTAATAAAAATACTAAGGAGATTAAGTCTAAGGCTAATAATAAAAATTCTAAGGGTAATAATAATAATAAAAATACTAAGGAGATTAAGTTTAAGATTAATAATAATAATAAGAAAAAAAATAAAATTAAAGCTAATAAAGATATTAAAGAGATTAAGTTTAAGGCTAATAATAAATATTTTAAGAGTAATAATAATAATAAAAGTATAAATAAGTATAATACTAAGTATAGTAATTAGGCTAATAATAGCTAAGCTAATAATAATAATTATAAAAATAATAATAAGGATAGTAATAATAATAATAATAGTAATACTTATTATTTAAAGAGAATAAAATACTATTAATTAAATAATATATCTTAGCTTAACTTTAAAGATTAGCTTTAAAATTAATATCTTTATAAAGCCTTATATTTCTTTATAAATTACCTTAAGCAGGTACTTAAAATATATAAAACTAATATTAGTTTTACTTTTAATAACTTAAGTCCTATTACTAATATATTACTTAACTAAACTTAAATATTTTATATTAATTAAAAGAAAATATCTCTATTAATTTTATACTTTTTAACTTAATAAGGCTAGCTTATATATAACCCGAGCTACTAATAGCTATACCTTTAAAAGACTTATTATTTCTAATTAGAATTTAATCCTTTAAAACTTAAGTACCCTTAGTAATAATTTAAAGAAAATATAAAAAAAATAAGTAATATACTTATATAGCGATTATAATAATTCCTTATAGGTTATATTTATTAAATTACTTATTAAATAATTCTTAAATTATATTTTTTAATTATAAAGATATTAAATCTAATATAACTTTAACTAATAAAAAAAAGTAATAATTATTTATCCCTGCTCTTATTAGTAATAGGGCTTATTCCTAAATAATAATACTTTATTTACTTATTATTACTTAATTTTAATACTTTATTTACCTCCTTAGCTAATAGCTATTTTAGCTTAAAGCTCCTTAAAAAAAAAACTAAGATTTTATATAGGTAATATAATAAAAACTTTTTAAGTAATATTATTTATAAGTAATATATAAAATTAAATTATAAAAAGTTAAGAAATATATATAATAAATATAATTATATTTACTAAGGACTTTTTAATTTTATAAAATATAAAATAAAGAAATATAAGAGGCTTAAATTATTATATAACTAGTGCGAATATATATTTATATATAAGAGTTATTATTAAATATATATTAAAAATATTTATAAAAAAGTAAGAGATTTTTTAATAAATAAGATATATAATTAGTATAATAAGGATTATTTATTAAAAATTAATCTTAATTAATATATAAGGCTTATATATAAAGGGGTTAGCTCGTTAAGTAAATTAAATATATAGCTAATATAGCAAGGTTTATATATTAAAAAGGAATATTAAAGAGTATATAAAGTTAGTTTATAAAGAGGTTAGAAATCCTTTAAAGGATTAAATATATAATTAGTGCGGTAGGGTTTATATATTAAATAAAAGTATTAAAAAATATATAAAGTTAGTTTATAAAGAGATTAGAAATCCTTTAGTAAATTAAATATATAGCTAATATAATAAGGTTTATATATTAAAAAGAAGTATTGAGAAGTATATAAAATTAATTTATAAAGAAGTTAGAGATCCTTTAATAAATTTAATATATAGCTAATATAATAAGGTTTATTTATTAAAAATAAATTTTAAATAATATATAAGGCTTATTTATAAAGGGGTTAAGCCTTTTTAAAGGGCTAAATATATAATTAGTGCTATAGGGCTTTTTTATTAATATTAAATTAGAATTAATATATAAAAAACTCTTATAATTAAAAGTAATTTAAAAAAGGAAATAATATTTATTAAGATTATATAAATAATAAGAGCTATGCCTTGTTTACTTATTATTTACTTATAATCCTAGACTAAGAGTAAGCTTATTATATTTATTACGAGGTATTAACTAGGTATATTAACTAAGGTGCCTTTACTTAAATAAGTCTTACAGGTATAATATACTTAAACCTAGTATAGAGATATGCCTTATTTATTTATTATTTTTTATTATCTATTTAGCGCACTTTGCTAATATTACCTTTTAAATTATATATTTTTTTAAAAATTATATCTAAGCTTAAATCTTCTTATTAAGGGGATATCTTTTTATTTTAAAATAAATTAAATAATATAAAACAATTCTTTAAAGATATTAAAATATATTTATTATTTAAATTAATATTATAAAAATAATTAAAGAGGTTTATTTTTTAATATATTATATAATAAAATTAACTATTAATATAAGTAAAGTAAATTATTATTTATCTTAGTATTTTTAAAGATTATATAAAAAGGATTTAGTTTTAAATAAATAATATTAAAATATAAAAAAAAAATAATACTTAGTAATTATAGGTTTACTTAGTTAATAACCTAAGACTATTATTACCCTAAGATAATAATATAATAAAATAAAATAATAATATAACTATATAAGTTACCTTAACTTATTAATACTATAATATAAAAAACTAAGCCTTAATAAATACTTATAGTAATAACTTAGCTATTAATATTAAGCTTATTAGAGATTCATTAAGTAATATTTCTTATAAAGATATATTTATATAAAAGGCAAAGAACTTTTTAATTATTACTCCTTTTTTAAACCCCGCTAAGTATATAGCTAACTTATAGCTAAACCTATTAAGTAAGTAAAAATATAAATTAAAAGGTTATAATTTAGATATACTTATAACTAGTATTAAGTAATTAATATATAACTAATAAGACTTATTTAAGGATATAGTAATTATATTATTATAGGCTTATAGGAGTAAAAATAGCCTTAAACTTATTATTATTAATACTTAATTAATAAAATTCCCTAGCTTAAAAAAATAATATAAATTAACTAATTAATATATTTACTTTTAATAGGTATATAGCTATATTGCTTTTAATTATAAATTTAACTAGCTAAGATATTTCTTTTTATTATAAGGATATAACTAATATATAAATTAATATATTATCTCTATTTTATAGTATTATACCTTAAGATAAAATTATATAGCTATTAGTTATATTAAACTTATTAAGCTAAGATAAAAATAAATAACTTAAGGTATAAAATAAATCTTATAATATAATACCTTAAGGTAATAATATAACTAAGAATATATCTTATTTTATAACCTTAGATATTACTTTTATATTATTAAATACTTTAATAATAAATATATTATAAAAGTTTATTATATTAGTTATTAATATAAAAAAGGTCTTATATAAGTACTTAATAATTCTATATCTAACCTTAACTTTATTAATAAAGTTTTTATCTCTTTACTTAGTATTAACCTTATAGAAATCTAAAAGAGACTTAATATAAATTATATATATTATTAATATATAAGTATTTAATTTAAGGCTAGCTTTAAAAGTAAAGGCTATATAAATATTTTTATTTTAAAGCGTAAGTATAAGCTTAATTAATTAAAGTTTTATTTTAAGCTAGTTTAAGAATTAACTCTTAATAAAGGTAAGGAAATCCTTAATAGGTTTATTAATAACTTATTAAATTATTTTATTTTATATATTATTAAGTACCTTAAAAATACCCCCTTTAATAAGGCTTTAAACCTAAGGCTTATTATTCTTAAGGACTTAGATCTTAAAGATTTATATTTAAAATACTATTATATTAGCCTTAATAATTTTATAAATTAGTTTTACTAAGAAAATAAAACTTAAGAAAATAAAATTAATAAGAGTTATTATAACTTATACTTATATAATAAGGTTTATTATAATTATAAGCTATAAATTATTATTAAGGTATATTATATTTTTAAGTATTATAACTAAGCTTAGGTAAAATAAAACCTTATTAAATACTTTAAAGGGCTTAATTATTAATATTTATTAATTACTCTTATAATACTTAAGAGAATAAGTATTAATTTTAAGATTTATATTTATAAACCTAAGAAAGCTATAATAACTTAACTAAGATAATAATATAGGGTTATAAACTATAGTCCTTATATAGCTTAATTAATAAATTTTTATTATTATAAAAAAAATTATTTTAAAATATAATTTATTATAAAGTAAATAGCATAGCTTTTATTTATACCTTATATAGCGCTAAGTATATTAATTCTTTTATTAAAAAATAATATTATTATTAATATTAATAAAAAGAGAAATTAATATAATATATTATTAAAATAAATAAATAAAGAATTTATAATATAATAATAAAAAGTTTATAAATATATCTTAAATAATACTTAAAAGCTTATAAGAGCTTATAAATAAGTTTAAATCTAAAAGCTTATTTTATAAGGTTTTTATACTTTGTATTAATTAATTATTTACTAAGTAGGTCTTAAGACTTATTTATGCCTTATTAAGTTATTTTATTATTTAAAAGTTTTACTTAATAATTTAATCTTAAAATAAAAAGCCTTATTTATATAAGGATATTTCTCTTTTTAGTAATAATTTTATTTCTTAGCTTTAGTATTAAGTCTTACTTATAAATAAATATACTTTTATAAAAGCTCTTTATAAATACCTTTTATATTAAAATTTATTTAATTTTATTAAGGAGGTAAAAGTTTATTAATAAGGCTAGATATAAATTAATTCTTTTTTTACTAATAAGGTTTTTAAATAAATAAATTAAACTTAGTTAAATTATAATTATTATTATAAAAAAGGTAAGAATTAAATAATAATTTATAATTATATTAAAAAAATCTTATTTTTATTATTATTATATAAAACCCTTTAATATTAATTTAATATAATATCTTAACCTTAGTAAAAATAAGTTAAGTAATTTTATTTCCTTACTTAATAATTATATCTTAAAGGCTTTATTTAAAGTAAGTATAGCTTTTTAATAAGTTATAAAAGGATTATAAAGCATATAGTCTACTTAAGATAAATATAATATTAATTAAGATAGCTTAAATAAAAATAAGCTAATATTATACCTTAAGGTAATTAATAATTAGATTACCTCTTAATATTTTATAGGGATCTTTAAATATATAAGCTACTTACTTTATTAATTATATTAATAGTCTATATATTAAAGTACTTTTACTTACCTTATATATAATAATATTATTTTATATAATATTAAAAATAAAATTAATAAGATATTATATTATTTACTACTAATTAATTAAAAATATTTATTTTTTTACTTTACTTTTCTTTTATATCTTATTTATTTTATATCTTATATAATATTATATAAATTAATACTACTAAGTTAATAGCTTTTTAAATACCCTTACTCTTATTATAATAAGTTAAATTAATTTTATTTACCTTAATATAAGAAATCTTAGTAATAATCTCCTTAGTATTTAAAAACCTAGTAGTATTGTTATAAAGCTAAGGAATATTATTTTTCTTATTAATAAGTAAAGTAAGTTTAATATTTATATTTAATAAGGGGTTTAAGTTATATTTATTATTATATTAAGTAAGCTTTTAATATTTTATAGGTTAATACTTTTAGTAATAATAATAATAATTAATTTCTTAGGGTCTTAGAAATAAGTTATAATAAAAATAATAACTTATAATAAGGACTTATAGCTTAAGAATAAGGTCTTAGATATTAAGTATAATAGAGTTAAAGCCTTATTAATAAGTATATTATATAAATAAGTTTATAATAATATTTTAAAAGAAATAAAATAAAAAAGTAAAAAATAAATTAAGGTTAAAAAAGGAAATAATTAGCCTTTAAATATTTACCTCTTATAAGGTATTATATTACTAAGTAAGTAAGTTAATTTATTATTATATTAATTTATTAAGTATTTTATAATTAATTAGCTTAAATACTTTTACTTTAAGGTAATAAGAAATAATAAAATAAGGGTATATAATATTATTTATTATTTAATTTATTTATTAAGCTAAAGTATAAGCTTAATAAGGGATCTAAGATTATAATATAATAATATATATAAGAGTATAATATTTAAATACCTCTTTTAATTATAATTATATAATATTTTATTTTATTATTAATATTTTATTTAAGGATATCTTTTTTTATTATTTTATTATAATTACTCTTTTTATTTTAGCTTTTTTAAAAATTAAAACTTATAAATATTAAGTAATACTTTTATAAATATACCTTAATTATTAATAATATATATTATAACTATAGCGATTATTAATTATTTTTTATTATATATAATATAAATATTAATTAAGCTTATTAAGAGAGTTATTACTAAGTTAAGTAGTCTAGGCCTAAGAGTTATTTAATAAGTTTATTAAGGTAGAATATTAATATTTTATATAACTATTTAGTCTCTAAGCTATATATAATTACTTTATAAGCTTTATAAATTTATATAATACTAATAATACTCAGAGTATAATATAAAAAACTTATTATAAGGAGAGGTATATTATATATAATTCCTTAAATAATTTACTTAGCCTAGGACTAGCTTAAGAGGCTAGCTTAGCTTAGTAAAGTAAATATTTCTAGGAATAAAATAAAACTAGCTAGGAAGAGCTACTTAAATAAGACTAATTTAAGTATTAGATTTTTATAAGCTTAAAAAATTATAATATTATATAAAAAGGATATTTTTACTCTAAGTAAGTATATAATTATACCTTTATTATTTATTATAATTAATAATATAAAAGATAAATAACTTATATATTAAGTTTCTTAATAATATTATTAATATATAAGTAAATAAGTAGTTATATATTATATATATAACTTAGATATAAATTTAGAGATAAAAAATAAAAACTATAATAATAATTTAAATATTATTTAAGATTAAAACCTAGGTTTATATTAAGAAATAAAATAAGCTAAGGCTTAGTATTATAAGGCAATTATATAAGCCTAGTTATATTATATAATATAAAATAATATAGCTATATAAATAAGAGATATAAAATACTATAAGTCCCTAAGGAGATATAAAATATTATAGCTATATAAGCTAGAGATATAAAATGCTATAAACCTATAAATTAGCCTTATAAGATATAAAACACCTTAATAGCTAGCCTAAATAAATAATATAAAACTTTATAGCTATATAAAGCTATTTATAAAAGATATAATTTAATTTATTTTTTAATATAATATTAAAGTATTTATATTAAAAGTATATTTATAAATTTACTAAGGTTATTTATAAACTCTTTATTTTAGTTATTAAACTAAGAGTTAAAAGGTTAAGCTTATAGCTTAATTTAATAATAGCCTTTACTTATCTTAAAAGATATATATAAATATAAATAAGCTAATTTAGGTATTTATATAAGGCTCTCTTTATTACTAATCTTAAGGCTAAGTTATTTAGCTTTTAAAAATTTTATTTTTTTAAAAATTAATATTTTAATTAATAATAATACTATCTACTTATATAATAGGATTAAATGCCTTAAAATATATAAAAATAAAAAAAGGAAATAGCTTTAATAAATTTACTTATTTTCTCGCGGTTTGTTTATATTTCTTAAGTTATTATCTTAGTTAATTTAAGTTAATATAGGGTTCTTAAGTAATAATATAAATATTTATTTTAATACTTATATTATAATAATTAGCTACTTTAAAAAGATTTTTTTTCTTAGCTCTTATAATACCCTTAATATAAGTAAATAATCTTAGTAATTAAATATAAATTAGTTTTTATATTAAGTAAGCCTCTTAAATTTTATATATAAGAGTTTATCTCTCTTAATACTATAATAATTTAAGGATCTAAGCTAGTAGTCCCTTTTAGGAATATAATAATACTAAGAAGTAAAATTAAGCTACTTAATATACCTTTAAAGTTATTAATAAAGGTATTTAATAAATATTATTTAATAAGCCTCGAACTTAGGCGAGCTATATAGTTTTTTTATTACTTACTTTTTTACTTAAGTATTTTTTTAATTTAATTTAAATATTAGCTCTTAGGATAATAATAATATAAAAAAGAAATAAAAGTATTTACTATATATAGTAATATATAAAAAGAGAAGTAAAAAGAACTCTCTTTAATTAGGCCTTATAGGGGTACTTAATTACTAGCTTAAAGCTAAGTAAGTTTTAATTTAATACTCTTTGCTTTTAAGTTATTACTATTTATTAAGTTAATTATATTATATAATAAGTAAATATCTATTTAGTTATATCTTATTATAGACTTATTAGCTTAATAACTTAGCTTTAATTTATATTAAGATAAGTAATATTTATATATTTATATTTATATTATATTAGCTAATAACCTTTATAGGCGCGCGCTTATAATTTACTTTTTATTTTTAGTTTTTATTTTATTTTTAAAAAATAAAATCTAATACCTTTATTTAAAGATATATATTTATAAGGCGAGCTAAGTTATATTAACTACTAATAAGTACTAAAGATAAGGCTTATATTTATAAAATATAAGCTAAGATATAAAAGATAAAATAAAGACTAATATTAGTAATAAAAGAAGGTATTATTATTAATTTAATATTTCTATAAGTATTTTATAAAATATATTAAATATATAAACTCTTTAATTTTAAGATATAATAAGTAATAAAAAAGATCTTATAAGTTATTAAAGTCTTAAGGTAGTAATTTAACCCTCTTTACTTTAGATTTCTTTATAAGTAAGTCTAGGATATATTATAAAATATCTTTTAGCTATTTAAAGAGACTAAATCATAGCCTAGGAATATTAATAATAACTTTATTTAAACTAAGTATTAAAGTTTCTTAAATTTTATTATTAATTTAAGGGAGGTAATAAGACTTTATTAATATTAGTAATAATATATTTAAGTTATTAATTAAGATAGTATTTTAGGGGATTATTAGTTATATAAAAAAAATAATACTAAATATTAAGATATAAAATTACTTTTTTTTTTATAGTAATATAAATTATAATTAACTTAAAGGTCTTATAGCAAAGGAGCTAGCCCTTAGTAAGGCATTTTAGTATATTAAGTTATTAGCTTATTTACTTAAATAATTAAATATTAATATTTAAAGTATTTAATAAGAGATTTATTATATATTAAGAAAAGGCTTTTTAATTCTTTTATATAAGATATAAGATATTATTTATCTCTTAAGAAAAGCTTTTATAATATAATAATATAAAATAAAAAAAGGTATAAAATATAATTTATTAAATACTTAAAGTTCTTTTATTATAACTTATTTTATTATATTATAATTTAAGAATCTTAAATTAATAAAAGAAGTAATAAGAAACTTTTATATAAATAAAAATAGCTTATTATTTTTATACTTACCTCGCTATTTTAGTTATTAAGTATTAATATTAAAAATAAGTAAGTAAGATATATTATTTAAAAGGCCTAAGCTTTTAAGAATTTCTAAGATATTAATAATACTTAAATCCTTATAAGAGAGAAATAAAATTACTAATTAATAGTAAGATTACTTTTAATATATAAGATAAAGTTTATTTTTCTTAAGATAAATAATAATATTAGCTTACCTAGAGTTTATAATAATAATAATTAAAGGATTATAAAATATTTTATCTCTATAGTATTATCTTTTTAGTTTAATATTTATAAGACTTTTATAAAAATAAAAATACTTATAACTTAAAAAAGGTAATAAAGATTAATTATATTTTTACTACTAGGTTAATATAATACTTAGGTAGCTATAAATATAAAATATATATAACCCTTATATAAATAATAATATCTTTAACTATAAGTCTCTAATAGTTTTTAAGATTATATAATAAGCTATTATAAGTAGCTATTAAGATTTATAGCTTTAATAATATTATCTTATTAGGCTTTAAGGTAGTAATTACTTATATATCTTAGATCTTATTTATAACCTTAAAAGTCTTATTTCTTAACTTATTAAATTATAATAAATAAGTTAAATTCTTTATTAATAAGGTCTTTATAATAATAAATAACTTATTTAGACTTAAATTACTTAATTTATTTAAGACTTTATAGTATCTTATTATTATTACTTAAAGAATAAATAAGTTTATATAATTATAATAAAAAATATATAATTTTATATATTTAAAATCTAGCTTATAATATAATAATTTATATCTTTATTTATAAAAATAATAAAAAAAAATAAAAATAAGTATTATTAGCTTAGCTTTTTAATAAAATAAATAATAACTTATCTCTTTTAATTATTTACTTAGGCGCTTTATTATTATAATTCTTATATTATTTTTATTTTATATATATAAACTAATAAAATTCCTAATTTTAAAAGGTTTATATAACTATACTTATAGTAATAAATAAATTATTTATATAAATATTACTTAATAAGAAAATAATTACTTTTATAATAATATAAAAAGTATAATTAATAAAGTTTACTAATATTAACTTTAGCCCTGCCTAGTTTATATATATAATATAATCTTAATATTTTAATATATAATATATATAAATAATAATTACTACTTAGCCATAAAGGGTTTCTTATTTAGCTTTTTATAATATTAAGATTATAAGAGGTATAAGATATATAAAATATATAAAATAAGCTCTTTTTTATATAGTTAATAAGTAATAAGCTATATAATAATTATTTTATATTAATAAATCTTATAATACTTAATATATTATATTTAATAACTAAGAGAGCTTTTAATTATAAAGTAATTAAAGCTATACTTAAGTAATATAAAGTAGTTTTTTTCTTATAAGGTTATTTTAATAGCAGTATAGTTTTTTAAAATAAGAGGTATATTTATTAAATAACTTATTATAAGAGGCTAGGACTTAGAAGACTTTAAAGAGTAAATATAATAATAATTTATTATTTTAATAATAAAATAAACTTAAGCGCTAAGTTATTAAAGCTTATTAATTTTCTAAATTAATATTTAATAATATTTCGCAATTAAGCTTTATTATACTTATTAAGATATAAGCTTATACCTAAGATACTTAAGGACTTAAGTATTTTTATAATATAAGGTAATTAATATTAAAATTAAAAAAGAATTAAAAATATATTTACTTAATTTAAGTTTTTATTTTATTAAGTATAATATATAATATTAAAGTTTTAAGTATTTATAAATTTATAATACCTATCTTTATATATCTCTTATTACCTAAGTAATAAGCTTAGCTACTTTTATTTTTATTTCTTATTTCTTAAGAGTATATATTTTAAGCGCTAAAAAATCTTAGCCTTTATATTTAAAGCTATTATTTAATAAGTGCCTAGCGTAATTATTAGTAAATACTTAGGCCCTTTATTAATAAACCTCTCCTTTATAGCTTTATTAATAAAAGCTATTTATTTATTAATAAAACTAAATAGCTAGAAGTAAGCCTTTTATTCTTAAGCTATATTTAATAGTTTATAAGTAATTAAAAATTAAATTAAATTAATAAAAACTAAACTAAGCTTAACTTAATTAATAATTATACCTAGCTATTAAAGCTAGAAAATAACTTAAGATAAAAAATATAAACTATACCGCGATAATTAAATTAGTTTTTTTTTATTTAAGACTAAGGCTTAATATAATTTTAAACCTTACTAATAATAGAAATACTTTACCTAGCCTTAATTATATAATCTTATAATACTTTTATAATAATTAACTTTTAATATTTAATAAAAGGGCTTTTAAATTAAAATATAAAGCCTTAATTTAAAATATAATAAGAAGTACTATAAGCTTAGTAATATTATTAATTACCCTAGGGTATATATAATATTAAATTAACCTTAAACTTATCTTAATTATAATTATTTATTTAGCTTTTATATATAGCTATTAATAGAGTATAATTTAAGCCTTTCTTAATATATTTAAAATATATATTTAAATATATCCTTTTAGTATTAATATAATATTTTTTAAATAGTTTTAAAAACTCCTTAATTAGACTTAAAAGTATTATAATAAGCTAGGTTTTATAAATTAAATATTATTTTAAAATATTTATTATAATAAAAGTTTTATTATTTAATTTAAGGTTAATAATTTTTATTTAATTTGCTTTAAATTTTTATTTATTATAAAATTTCTTTTTTTCTTTTTAATATTATTTAAAATTATATTTATTATTATTAAGTAATAAACTAATAAGTATTTTTTAAATATTATTACTCTTAGTATTAAAAGGAAATAACTAGGTATTATTACCCTTAGTATTAAGAAAAGATAACTAAGTATTATTACCCTTAGTATTAAAAAGAGATAATTAAGTATTATTACCCTTAGTATTAAAAGGAGGTAATTAAGTATTATTACCCCTAGTATTAAAAAAAAGTAACTAAGTATTATTAACCCTAGTATTAAAAGAAAGTAATTAAGTATTATTACCTCTAGTATTAAGAGGAAATAACTAATTATTATTACCCTTAGTATTAAAAGGAGGTAACTAGGTATTATTACCCTTAGTATTAAGAGGAGGTAATTAAGTATTATTACCCTTAGTATTAAGAGAAGGTAATTAAGTATTATTACCCTTAGTATTAAAAGAAGTAATTAAGTATTATTACCCTTAGTATTAAAAAGAGGTAATTAAGTATTATTACCCCTAGTATTAAAAGGAGATAATTAAGTATTACTACTCTTAGTATTAAAAGAGGCTAATTAGCTATTATAGCTTATAGTAATTAAAGAGGTTATTTAATTAGTATTACTCTTAGTATTTAAAGGGGCTAATTAATTATTTTATTTACTAATAAAAGCTATCTAAGGATATTCTACTTTAAATTTTATTAATATAATAAGTACTTTCTTTTTATAACTTAAGATATAATCTTTATATTTAAGGTAAGCCTAGGTTATAATATCTTAATCTATAGGGTTTATTATAAAGTTATTAATAAGCTAATTAATAGCTTTACTTATACTTTTTTACTTATAAATATTATTTAAATAAAACTATAAATTAAAAATATTTTTATTTAAATAATAACTTATAAAGTCTAAGCCTCTTTTATAAAGATTATAATTTTAATTAGCCTCTAAGAGTTATTAAATATTAAGTAAAAATACCTAAGTCTTATTATTTTTTAAAAACTTTAACTTAGCCTAAGGTAGCTCTAAGTATTTTTATACTTATCTCTTACTAAGCGGATTTTCTAATATATTACCTTAGCTAAGTTTCTTTAGGTAAGGTAATATAAAGAGCTTAGTTATTTTACTTAATATTATAATATTTTTAGATAATATATTATATCTTTTAAGAAAGTTAATTATTTTATTATAAAAGATATATTTATTAAAAGGTATATTATTATAAACTAAGTACTTATAGAGTTTAAACTTAATTTATATACTTAGCTATTATTTATTATTTATAATAAAATTAAAAAAAGTAAAAAAAAGAAAATAATATAATAAGAAATAATATATAACTTACTTTAAAAAGGTATTATTCTTAAACTTTATAATTTAATTTATATTTATAAGTTAATTCTTCTATTAAAATCCTATAATTATTAGCGCTAGCTTAGTCTTAGTAAGTTATAGCTAATTAATTTCTTAAATTAAAATCTATATAGCTTTATATTATATAATAGCTTATTATAATATATAAAAGTTATATTATTAAAATAAGCTATTATTTATTATTTAGCTATTATTTAAAACTAATATTATTTTACCTCTTATATCTAGCTATAAATATATATTAATATAATATATAAATACTTTAGCGCCTATTAATACCTAACCCTTTTATTATAAGCTATATTATAATTAAGCCTAAGTAATTTTATTAAATTACTTTACTTTTTCTTAATAAAATATTAATTATTTCCCTTTTATATAAGAAAAGAATAAGAGTTTTTTAATATTTAATTACTAATATTACTATCTTAAGGCCTTATTTATTAATTAGCTAAGGTTAAAAGCTACTTAGTAGTACCTTAATATAATTACTAAAAGTATAAATAGATTTAGTTTAAAGTATAAAAACCCTATAAATAAAAAGTAAATAAAGATTTTTATCTTAATACTAGGTATATAAATAAATATTAAATTATAATAATTTAAAAGGAATTAAGCTTTAAGCTATAACTAAGTATAAGAAATAAAATAAAAAGAAAATAAAAATAAATATTTAATTACCTTATTAAGTAAGAATTATAATAAGTAAATAATATAAAAGTAATTAAAACTTTATTAATATTAATATATATAAAAAGATATTATATATTAAACTAAAATAATATAGTTTCTCTTTTTATTTTTTTTAATATTAATAACTTTAATAAAGTATTAAATATAAAGAGGTATTTTTATAAAGCTATAGCTACTCCTATAGTAATACTCGCTTTAATAGCTAGATTTATTTTAATAGCTACTTAAAATAGCAAGGTATTAAAGTTTATAAGACTAAGGGGATTATTTATTTAGGGTAATAAAGTATTAAAACCCGAGGGGTTAAGGGGGCTATTTATTATAATATTATCTCAGATAATTAAAAATAATAGCTTATTTTAAGGAATACCTCTTATAAAAGGCTAATCTAGTTATAATACCTTTATATTTAGTATAAGGGTTAAGAAATATTAATTAAGTACTTAGATTACTAATAAGATATTAACTAATTATAATATTATTAACTCCCTAGAAATAAATTTTATAATCTCTTCTTAATTTAGCTTAAGCTAAGTATAAGTTTTAAGTTAAAAAGCTTTTAATTTATTTATTTTTTTAATATAAAAAGCTATATATACTCTTAGTTTTATAAGCTTTATTACTTTTTATATTAAGCCTTTAATATAAGTTTTAAGGCTATATTTAGGGTTTTTTAATATATTTTAATTAAAACTTATAATTTAAAATATAATAAGGATATATAAATAATAAAAAATAAAAATAAATAATAAGTAATAATAAAGATATATATAAATAAATTAAGAGATAGTTTACTAAGGATAGGTATTAATAAAAAAAAAACTTAAGAGATATTTTAAGTCTTCTTAAATAAATATATCTAAGCCCCTTAATCTTATTTTTATATATACCTAAGCGCTATAATAAGATTAATTATTTTATATTATTTAAATATAACTAAGTAGTTATATATATACTTATTATATAATATATAAACGCGCTAATAAATTAGTACTTTTAATAAAGGGTGCCTAAATAAGCTACTTATATAATAAATTATACTTTACTATACCTTAGGATTTTTAATAAAATATTAGCTCTCTTCCCCTTTTTTTTCTTTTAGTATTACTTATATATTATAATTAAACTAGATATTTATATATAAATAGCTTATTTTAAATATTTTAAACTTTAATTTAAAGACAATCTTATTAATATATTAAGCTTAAAACTATTTATACTTATTACTTATATTATTATAAATACCTTTTTTCTTAGAATTATTATTAAGGGCATAGAGGATCTAAGAAAGAAAATAGTTATTATTACTATTATTAACTTTATATTAGTTTTTATTAATAATTAAATAAACCCCTTAGCTAACTTTTTTTATATTTTACTCTTTATTTATTATTTTATATATTATTATATTATAATAATTACTACTACTAGGGTTTTTTTATATATTAAGATTAATTTATATTATTACTTAGTTTTTAATTTTATTATAAAGTCTAAGATTATAATAAGTTTAAATTAATATTAAAAATAATTAAGCTACTTACTTATTAATATTTATTAACTACTAAGGGGCTTTTCTTACTTATTATTATATCTTTATAGCTTTAAAAGTTTTTAAAAAAGTTCTTTAAGTTATTATATTAAGTCAGGGGAAGAACGCGCTAAGCTATTTTTAGCCGCAGGGTGATTTTATATATAAAAAAGGGAGGTTAAAGCTATAGGTAGGACCTTATTATTATCTTAAGACGGGCCTTAATAGGAGGGTTTTTAGGCTCCTTCGTGGGTTATATTATTATTGCTATTAGTTAATTAATTGCTCTTATTATTTTATATTATATTTACCTTATAAAAAAGTGCATAATCTTTTTTTTAAAGAGACCTTAAAAGGTTTATATTATATAGAGTCTCCTTAGGCTATATAGTTTAATATATTTTATTTCTTTAATAAAATACTTATTAAGTATAATAAGTATATTAAGTAGGCTTATTTAATATATTAGCTTATATAAGTTAATATATATTAAAATACTTATTTTTATATCTTATATATTATTAAGCTTACCTTACCTTTATAGGCTTATATAAATATTTCTTTTTAGTTATACCTAAGTAATAATTAAAAAGTATTAAGATAATAATAATATTATATTATTAAAATTAATTATAAATAGGCTTATTATTATTTTCCCTAGCTATTACTTTTATATCTTTTTTAATAGCTTATTACTTTTTTATAATTTATTTTATAGCTATGCTATAATACCCTTTTAGGGTAAACCTAAGTAGTTTATTAAGAGTAAAGTCTTAGATTTAATATTTTTAATCTCTTGCGCGGGGTATGATTTTAAGTCTCTTAGTATTATTTTATTAGGCTATAGTCTTTATATTAAAAGTCCTTATAAAAAAGATTTAAAATTATATAAATTTAAGATAATTATATTAATACTAAAAGGCATAGGTATTATTAAGGTTTTATTATTTATATTATAATTAGCTAGCTATAAATAATATAATAATAAGGCTTAAAGTTATTATACATACTTATATAGCTTAAGTAAGGCAATCTTTACTAACTTTAATAAGTATATAGATTTAATATAATAATTAAAATAAAATAACTAAGATTAATAAGTTATAAATTAACTTAGATCTCTTTAAGAGATTAATACTTAAGTAATTATTATTATTAGATATAAATAATAAGATTTTTTTATATATTTTAAAATCTCTTAATTATATAATATATTTACTAAGACTAATAAAAGGGAAATAAGCCTTTTAAGAAAAACTTATATTAAAGTACTTAGTTTAATTTTAGCTTTAATTCTTTTTCCCGTGAGTTATAATAAGAAGTATAATACCTTAAGAAGACTATTATTATATATAAGCTAATAAGATTATAAATTATAATTATTAATAAATTCTTTAACTTAATATCTAAAGATATATACTTTATAAATTAAATATAAAGTATTATATTATAAAATATTATATTAATATAAATTACTAAGCTTATTAATATAGATTTTATTATTTTATTAATATTAGGAAACTTATTAAATAATATTTAAAAGTTATAAGTTACCTTAATAACCTTAAAAAATAAAAGTATAAGCCTAAAATTAATTAAAATAGATATTATTAATTAAAGAGCTTAATAAATTATATATATTATTTAGTCTCTTATATATTAATAATAAGTTATTTCTTTTATAAACTTTAGCTAAATTATTATTTAATTTAAAATATTAAAGGGCTAAAGCTAGCTTTTAGTTATATTTTTAATATTTTATCCTAGGCCTAATTAGCCCTAGATTTTATTAATAATACCTAGTAAATATATATTATATATAAGGCGCCTTTATTGTTTTTTATTATTAAAAAAGTAACTTATAACCTTTTAGTTTCTTTTAATAAGTCCTCTTAATAAAATAGCTTTAAGGCTTTTTTATTATAATAAAATAAAATACCTTAGCCTAATAATATAAATTATTTAAATCTTCCTTAAATATTAATATAATTAATAAGTTAAATTATAAAAGTATATTTTAATTCTCTTAATAGCTATTTAAGGTTATATATTTTCTTAAAAGATATAATAATTTATTTTAAAAAAAAGTATTAATAATAATTATATTATACTACTAGGGCAATAAGTTAGCTAAAGTATATTAAATAAGGTATTATTACCTAAGTATTAGCTTTATTAATATAAGAGTATTACTTAAGTATATAATATCTAGCTAATAAGTACTTAAGGTAAAAAAGTCTTATATTAAGAGTTTAAAGAAATAATTTAAATTACTAAGGACTAATTAGTTTATATTAAGGGTAATAATTTATTTAAGACTTAGCTTAATCTTATAAATTTAAAAAAATATAAACTTAAGTAAATAATTATAATAATAAGAGATTATATTATAATAAAGTAATATTAGTTTTTCTTTAATTATCTTAGTGCCTAAGGATTTAAAAAGATATTAATATTATAGAGATATATTATATAATAAAAATATAATAAGGTAATACTTAGTATTAAAAATAACTTTAAAGAAATAAATATTTATTATAATAAAATAAGTATATATATCTTATATAATATAAAAGATATATATATAATAAGACTTTAATTATATTATATAAAAAGAAATAATATAAAATATAAAAAATATAAGGGCTATAAGGCTAAAGAGCTTTATTAAAGCTAAGAAAAATATAAAAAATATAACTTTTAATACTATTATAATATTAATAAAGGTTAAAGGTAAGGAAATAAATAAAACCTTAAATAAATACTCTTATATTAAATAATAAGCTATAATATTAAATTAGGCCTCCTTATTAACTGCTATAAATTTAATATTATAAATTATTATTATAAGATTTTTTTTACCTATACTTACTTTTTATTTTATTTTTTATTACCTTAATTAGGTATAGTTAAAACTAAAGGAATTTTATACCTTTTTTTTCTTTACCCTTTTACCCTTTTTAATAAGGGAATTAACTAATTAAATAAAATTAACTTATAGGTAATATAATCTATACCCTTTAGTTCTTACCTTTATTACTCTCTTATTAATTAATAAAAGATAAGGGCATATAAGAATATAAAGCTAGGTAGAATATATTAGGGAATTATATTAAAAGCCTAGGTATTATTATAAACTTATAGCTATTATCTCTTTTGCCTTTTAAAAAAGTTTTAAAATATATTAATATAAGCTTAAGATATTAAAATAAGGCTTATTTTATAAGAAAGAATTTATATAAAAGGTTATTTATAATATTTAATAGGTATATAAGGGTAATTATTTAAACCCTTATTAAATTAAAATATAAATTTATTTTAATTATTTCTTTTTAATTATTAAATAATATAAAAAAATTAAAGTAATAATAAATTACTTATTACTTAAATTAATAACTAGTTAGAAAAGTATAAAAATAGTTTATTAATAGCTTATAAGCTTATTACTAAGACTAAAATAAATTAATATTCTTATTATATAATATAAGATATTATACTAAGAGATATAATATATAATATAATTTTAAGTAAACTATAAGTAATAATATAATAAAACTTAATTTAATTTAAAGCTATTAATTTATTACCTAAAGCTATCTAAGGTATTATTTTATTAATACCTTAGCCCTAAAAAGGTAATTACTAAGTATTAAATTATTTTACTTATAATTTATATATCTAAGTACCTTTAAGTTAATCTTAATAAAATAAAATAAGTTTTAATCTTATAATTAAGTAAGTTTTCTTTTTTTTTATAAACTAGCTTTTAATACTTTTAACTTTTATTAATATTAAGAAATACTTAAGGTATTAATAATAAATAAAAAGAGTTTAAATATAAGCTTTTTATTAATTTATATAAAGTTTATATAAAGTATTAATTTTCTTAATATAATTATTTTATTTAATCCTTTATATACTTAAATATAGCCTTAAAAAGTATTAAATAATTTTAATAGGCTCTAAGTATTAAGTTAATATAGCTATTATATTATTATTTCTTAGCTAATAGTAAAAAGGCTATATAATAAAAAGGTTTTAGGTTTATATAAAATAAATTTAATAAGCTTAAAATATAAATAAACTTTAAAAAAATAATTTAATAAAAGCTATAAAGCTTATAGTACTTTAAATATTTATTAAAATACCTAGAAATATAAGTTATATTATATAAGCTAGCTATTATTACTTATAATACCTTATTTCCTTTTAATATAATACTTAATATAATAATAATTATAATAATTTATATCTTAAATTACTAATAACTCTCTTATAAGAAATATCTAAGGATTTTCTTTTTATTATTATTTCTTTCTCTTAAGATAAGTAATATAAATATCTTAAAACTTTACTTAAGAGTTTAACTTAGGAATTTAACTTATAGTTAAGGAATATTAATATTAAAAATTTAATAATAAATCTTTAATAAAATATTTTATATATTAAATTATAATACTAATTAGCTAAATATTTAAAACCTTTATTATATAATATTTATTTATTTTATTTATATAAAAGGATAAAAAAAGCTAAAGCTAGTTAATTTACGTTTAAGTATATAAGTAAAAAGGGGGCTAATTAGACTTATATATTAAAAGCTTTAATTATAAAGTAAAAGGTAATTAAAGTAAGAAAAATATTATAAATATATAATACTTATCTTAATTAAAAGTAAGGCTAATAATTTAAAGAAATATTATATATTAATTCTATAAGTTAATTAAGTATATAATATTATTAATAGCTAAATTTTATTAAGTATTATTATTAATATAATTAAATAAGTAATATATAAAGCTTATTATTAATAAAAGCAAAGATAAGCTTTTTTAAGAAAAAAAAATAAATAGCTTTTAATAAAATTAAATAGCCTTTAAAAACCTTTTTACTTTTTAAAAATAATTATTAAGATATATTTAAGCTAATTATAAAATAATAAAATAAAAAGTTTCTTTTACTTTTATCTTATTAAAAAGAAATTAAATAATTATAAAGGCATCTTTAATATATACTTATAGTAGAAATTAATAATATATTATAAACTCTAACTCCTTAATAATCCTATATATACCTTTATATAAGTTATAGCTATATTATATATAATTATATGCCTTTATAAGTATTTATTAAATAACTAACTTATTATTTTTATAAAATATATTATATATAGCCTAATAGGTTTTAATAACTAAGGAAAGTATCTTAAGGTCTAAAAGATATTTAATAATTAGGATTATTATATTTATAAGAAGATTAAGAAATAAAAATAACTAGTTATAAAGTAATTATATTTTTATTTTATATTTATAGTATTATAGCCCTATAAAAGACTAAGGTAGTATAATAACTTAATTATAAAGTTTAAAGTAAATATTACTTTAATAATTAAAATATTAAAAGGGCTAGTATTTTTATTTATATTTACCTATAGCTTAAAAAGTTAATTTTTAGTATAGGGATTTAAATTATTTTAAGCCCTAGAGCTAAATGCTATATATATTTAATATATTTATTAGACTATACTTAGTAATATAATAATTTAATATTAACTTTCTTAATTTAAAATTAGCCTTAAAATAAAATAAACTAACTTAGCTCTTTTTTAAGCTCTTTAATTTTTTTTATAATTAATATACTTATATTCTTAGCTATTTTAATAATATAATAATTACTTCTCTTAAATATATAATCTAGGCCTTAGTTATAAATTAGATTACTAAAGATATATAAGTAATAGCTAATACTTTATTAATTAATTATATTATTTTTAATTTTTATATAAAGCTCTATATAAAAGCTTTAAACTTTTATATTAAAAGGCTATTAAAATACCTTACCTTAGTAATAATAATTAACTAATAATTAAGTTAGAAGCCTTTTAATATTTAATAGTAATTTTACTTATTAAAACTTAACTTATATACCTTAGAGAAAGAGACTTTTAATTAGACTTATTAAAGTAATACTAAGAGTAAGCTAATATAATAGTTATACTTATATATACTTAGGGCTTAAATAAAACCTAGGGGCAAATATAATCTTTATATAAAATAATAAGAAAAATATATAAGTTATAATAATTTTATATAAAAATTTATTAAAATATTTACTTATATAATAAATAATAATATTATTTTATTAATAATATATAAAAGTATAAAGCTTAGTAATATACCTCTTACTAATATTTAGTAATTAATAGCTATTAAAAATAAAAATAATAATTAATTTATTTATTTTTATTATTTTTAATATTTCTTATATAAGACTTTTATTAAAGTATATAAGAGATTATTTTATATTAAATATAAGGTTATAAAGGTTTTTTAAGTAATATTAATAATTTAATAATATTTAATTTTCTAAGAATATAATTTATATAAAAAATAATCTTAGCTTATTAAAATATATTATTAATAAAAAAAAGATAAATTAATTTATCCCTAAGCTAATTACTAAGTTAAAATACTTTAATAAAAAGAATAATAGCTTAATTATAAACCTTAGCTCTTTAAGAAACTTTAATATCTCTTATTTACTTTAAGATATATCTTTTATTTTAAGTATCTTAAGTCTTATAATAAGAGGCTAAATAAGAATTAATACCTTATAATACTCTTAGTATAAAAGGTAATAATTAATAAAAATATTTTAAGAGCTAATTAATATTAATAAACTAGTAATAATAATATAATTATTATTAAGTTAATACTTATAATATAAGTAATTAAATATTAGTTATATAAAGTATAATAAGTAAATAAGGCTATTAAATAATTACTTATAAGTTTATTAAAACTAATTAAATAGATATAAGTATATATAAGTTAATAAACTCTTTTTTTTATTTAAGGTAAGATTAATAAACCTCTCTTAAACTTAAGTAATTAATCTTACTTATTTTAAATTATATTTTACTTATAAGAGAGTAAAGCTATATTAGTTTTTAAATACTAATAATAATAAAAAGACTTTTTTTTTTAAATAATTAATAAAAACTCTTACTAGCTTATTAAGATATAAGAGTTACTTATAATATATATCTAGTAAATAAGTATTAAGATTTTAAGTAAAAATAATAATAATCTTATAATTAAAGCCTAGGTTATTAACTATTATTATAAGATATAAAATACTTTTTATTAAATATTTTAAAATAAGGTATTATAAGTAAGCTATATAATAGAAATTAATTTATTAATTAAAGTATTAGTTAAATTAATTTATTATAATTTCTAAGAAATACCTTAGGTATTTTTTATTTAAATTAAATCTTATATTCTTATAAATATTAAATAACTCTTTAACCTAAATAAAAAACTTAAAGGATAAATTTTAATTAAGGATTAATTATATATTTTTAAATATATATTTATTCTTTAATTAAATTAAGGAGCTAATACCCTTTTTATTACTATTAATATAATTATTACTTATTAGCTATACCTAGAGCTAAGCTTTAAAAGTCTTTATATTTAATTAATAATATTAATAAAAAATAATAAAAATTCTAAGTAAAGAAAATATTAGCTTAAGCCTTACTTTCTTAGCCTAAGATATAAGTAATTTTATTATAAGCTTAAGGCCTTTAAGATTATCTATAAATAATAAAATAATAAAAGTAAAAAAAAAAGATAATTATTAATATAAATTAAAAATAAACTAAGCTATCTTTTAAAGAGGGCTATAAGGGTTAAGGGTATAATAAAATATATAATAGTTTTAATACCCTTTGCGGACTACTAGCTAGTAGATATTAAGCCTATATTACTTATATAACTTATAGTTAATTAAGAGAGTTATAAGCTAAATAAGGCAAAAATAAATTTTACTTTAAATAACTTATTTACTAAAGTTAAGGCTTTAATAAAAGTATTATTTTTTAGTACTATTAATAAAAAAAAACTATTTTTAAGTAAAAAGCCTAGTTATTAAAAATCTTATATATTTTATAATACTTAATAAAAATAAGTTAAAGTATACCCTAAGCTTTAAACTAAAGGTTAATTTAAGTTAAGATAAGTATAATTTAAAAGTATTTTATTTTTTTTTTATTTTTAATATAGTAATAAACTAAATATCTAAAGTTATACTTAATATTTATATTTTAGCTTTAAGGCTTTATAATTTAATTTTTAATTTTAAATCTTATTATATTATAAGTATAAATAAACCTTAAGATATTAAATTACTAAAAATAGCTTATTTTAAATAAGTTATACTAAGTATTAGTAATTTAAAAAATTAAAAATAATACCTTTAGTTTTTACCTTTGCCTTATACTTAGTTAATTATTAAATATTATAATAAATAATAAAGCTTATTAATAGTATTTAATATCTAAGAGATATATTAATTCCTTATAAGAAAGGTAAATAAATTAATTTAAATATAATAAAATAACTTTAAAAATATTTTAAAAAAATAAAATATAACTTATTTAATAAATAAAATTTTATTTAAGGGATTATTACTTTTAAGAACTTAAAGTTAATATTATTAATATTTTATTTTTTAAAGTAAGGCTTAAAATAAATAATATAATAAAATAAATATTTTTTACTTTTAGGTTATTATATTATATACCTTAATAAAAAGCATAGGTTAAGAGCTATAACTAAATATAAGTTACTTTTATAATAAGTTATAAGGCTATATTATACTCTAAGTAATTAATTAAAGTTTTTACTTTAATTAACTTAAACTTTAGCTATTTATTAAAAGATCTAAAATAAAATAAAATATATATTTTATAAGACTTAATACTTTAATATTAAAATCTATTAATTAATTTATAAGTATATATAAGCTAAAAATAATAAAAGAAAGCTAAAGTATTAAAAATACTTAATACCTTATAGGCTTATTAACCTAAAGGGACTTTTAAAAAAAAGCTAATTTATAAAAAACCTTAACTCTTTAGGTAAGTTTCTAGGTATTATAGCAGGCTATAATTAAGTAATATTTATAAGTATTTAGCCTTATATTTTAATAAATAAAACTCTTATTATATATATTATATTTTTAAGGTTTAAAATTATATTATAAAAGATAATACTTAAGTTATTACTTATATAGACTTAGAGATTATTAAATATTTATAATTCTAGGTACCCTTAATTAATAATATAAATAAACTAGTAATTAAATTTATATTTTTTAATAAGCCTTTACTTAAAGACCTTAAGGACTTAGACTTAAGAGATATTACTTAAGATAAGGTATTTTTAATTTAAGGTATTATATTAAGCCTTTAAATATTTTATAAAAATATAAAATATATTTTCTTAAGAGCTAAGTTTTTAAGGAAATACTTTATTATATCTCTCTAAGATAAAAAACTTAATATATTAATATTATTTTAGCGCCTTATTAATAATTAATTTAACCTAGGTATATATTATATTCAAATTATTAATAAAGAGCTAAAAGTAATCCTAGCTAAAAGGACTATAAAGTATAAAGTATATAACTATTTATTTATTTTTATTTTAATATATTTTATATAAGTAATAATAAATTTACCTTAATAAAATATTAAATATAAGATTATATCTTTTTTCTTAAAAAAGTCTTATATATATTATCTTTTACGCCTTATAAAAAATCTAAGGTTTAATAATATAAAAATATAATAAGCTCTTAATAATTAAGATAAGTATCTTTTTATTTCTAATTATATTTTAAAAATAAAAACCCCTGCTAATTAGTATAATAAAATATTATTTATTAAAACTTATCTTAGTCTTTAATTACTAGCTTTTTTTCCTTAGTTAAATAGCTATATTAATCTAAGAAGAAATCCTAGCCCTTTATTTATTATATAAGATATTATTAATACCTTTTTTAAAAAGACTAAAAGCCTAGATATTAGGTATTACTTATATTTTCTTAATAAAAATAGCTAGCCTTTAAATAAAAAAGATCTCTATTTTATAATAAATAATAAAAGGGATATAATTATATATAAGCCTTTTAATATACCTATTAAGAGCTAAGAGGAAAATAAAGCTATTAATAAAATATTTAAATTAAATACTTTAAGTCCCTAATTAAGGTATATATCTAAGAGGCGCTAAGAGAGTTATTATAAAAGGATATTAAGACTATTAAGCTTAGCTAGTAAAGAAATAATATTTTAATAATTTTATTAATTTTTATAATTATTTTAAAAGATATAAAAACTTAGCTTTAAATTTTAACTTTTATAAAAAGTAAAAATAAAAACTAAGAAAAAATCTTTTATTAACTAATTATATTTTTATTAATATTAAGCTTAATAAAATACTTACTTATACTTTAAAAGCCTTAAATTACTAAATAGCCTTTATAAGAAATATATTTTAAAAAGCCTTTAATATATTAATTTATTTTTAATACTTTTCTTAATAACTTTATAATAATAAAAAACCTTAATATATAATAAGAATTATAAGCTATAAGGAAATTATAAAAAATAACTTATTTTATTAATTAAGCTCTTATAAATACCTTTATAAAGGGCAAAATATTTAATAAATATAAAATTATAAGTTCTCGCTAATTAAAAATAAATAGCTTAATAGAGGTTACTTTAGTAAATCTTATTATATTATAATAGTATTAAGCTATAAAAAGGCTAAAAGGAATAATATATCTTCTTAGAAGAGTCTTTATTAATTTATTTATTAATAATAAGTCTCTTAGTATATATAAAGAAGTAAAAGGGCTTAATTAAATATAAATAAATTAAACTAAAAGACTAGTTCAGCTTATAGCTCTCTTAAAGAGCCTTATTATATTATAAGAATTATAAATTATAAAATAAGTTTTATTACTTAGTAATTTAATAATAAAATAAGAATTTATAATATAAAAATACTTTATAATAATAAAGCTTACTTAGCTTAATATATTTTAAGAACCTTATAATAAGAAATTATATTAAGTAATAATAAAATTAATTAAGGATATTATATTAATAAATATTACCCTAAGATATTTTTAAATAAGTAGTATTAGATTATAAGTAATTAATATAAAAAGGGCTATAAAAAGATATTTTTTATATAAAGAAATTATATAAGGTAAAGTACTTATAATAATAAGAGATCCTTTAAAAGAAAAAGACTAAGAAAACTAAGAAGTATAATTTTTATTAAGAGCTTATTTTTATATTTATAAAAAACTATATATTTAGTCCTTAATTAATACCTTAATAAGAGAAGTATTAATAATTAAACCTTTAATTTAATTATTAATAAATATTAAAAAAAAAACTTACTTAGTATAAATAAGCTTTTAAAAATAAAATAAAATCAAAGCTCTAAGAAAAAAAAGCTAAAAGCTTATATATTATATTATTTTTATTAGCTATAGCTAGGCTTTTTTATAAAGTTAATACCTTAAAAAGATATATTAAACTAATTAATTATAGCGGATTAAGGAGCTATAACTATAATAAAAGGTAATATTACTTTAAACTTTAATATTACCCTCCTTGCGCTAGCCCTATAATTAATACTATTAATTTAAAAAATAAAACTATAGAGATATTTATAGAAATATTCTTAGCGCTAAGTATTAATTTATACTTAAATATCTCTTATATTATAAGGTTTTTAATTTTAATACTCCTAAGATTCTTAGTTATTTTAGTTTTTTTTACCCTTTTAATATTCTTAAAACTTAGATTATTATTTTTTATTTATAGGTATAGGCCTACTCTTATTAAAATAGTTATATTTTAATAATAATAATAATAATTAATTAATTAATATACTTATAGTTTTTTAAAAAAAAAAGAGGCTATTATATATATATTATATTATAAAAAGGATTATATATTATTAATAATAATATAGAGGTTATAATCCTAGAAACTTAGTAATTAATAAATATATTTTACTTTTTATTTTTATTTTAATATTATATATATTATTTAATAAGTATTATAAGAATTTTAATTATATTTAGAGATTTTTAAAAAAAATTAATAGTATTATATAATCTTAAAATACCTAAAACCCGCGAAGAATAAGCTATTTCCTTTTTTTATTATAAGATTTAATTTAATATTTTTTTTTATTTACTTAAAGTTAAAATTAAATATCTTAATATACTAATTATTAAATATATATATATAAATAAAAGTTAATATAAAGAGAAATATAAGTCTATAAATTACCTTAGTACTTATATATATTATAGCTATATTATATAATTACTTTTTTAATTTCTAGAAATTACTCTTTTATTATTTTTATTTTCTTTTCTTTTAATTACCTCGCGAATTATATAAAAAATCTTTTTATTCCCTTTTTAATAATTTTTAATAAATTTAAAATATTTTCTTTATAGCTAAGCTATTATATATTTATCTTTTTAATTAAATTAATAAGAAATAATTAAACCTTACTTAGGAGACTTTTTAGGCACTTAATTTATATATATAATTTAATATTATTTAAGTTAATAGCTAAGCTATAAATTAAGGGAATTAAATATACTTCTCAGAATTATTTTTATTTTAATTAGACTTAAAAATAATATTTAAGTTATAAGATTATAAAGGGCTAATAAATATAATTATAAATAATATAGAGATATTAAGTTAAATAAGGGCAAGGGAATTTAATAAAAGTAAATTATTAGTTTATTATATTTAAAAACTTCCTAAGCGGTTTATATTAAGCTAAGGCTAGGTATTTAAGTTAAAGGCTTAAGATTAATTATTACTAAAAGCGGGATTTAGTTTTAATAAGGTTATACCTATAAGTACTTATTTATATTTCTTTATTAATTAGTAAACTAAGATTAAGTATTAAATATTTTATTTAATATAATTAAGACTAAAAATAATATTATTTTAAAAATATATTAAGGAAATTTTTACCTTTTTAATTATTTAGCTCTCCCTTAATTTAAGCTTAGCCTTAGATATATTAATATTAATAATAGCCTTTAATATATACCTTATAAGCGCCTAAGATACTTATTAAAGCTTACTTTTAGTTTAAGATTACTATATAAGTAAAAGATTTTTAATATTATAATAGACTTATTATATAAAAAAGCTATGCTTATTATAAGTATAATAACTAAAGTAACCTTAGTTATTATATAAAATAAAGTTTTTTATTTTCCTTAATTAGCTTAAAATACTTATTTATTTTATAATTACCTTAATAAACTTTTTTTTATATATTTTTTAAACCTTATTAAACTTAAGATAAGGCTTTTTTTAGTTTTAATAAAGTATAATTAATATTCTTATAAGTATATATTATATTAGCTAATATTATAAGATAATTAATATATATTTAGCGCCTTATATTATATCTCTTTATTTTTAAAACCTAGACTTTCTTTTTATTATATATATTTTTAAGTTAATCTCTTATATAAATATAAAATAAGCTAACTTCTTAGTCCTATATAGTACTTACTTTAGAGAGGTATATATTATATAATTAGCATAATAGTTTAATTTATATTATTATAATTTAATTATATATATAAGTAATATATAAGTAAATCTCTATTATATATTTATATACTTATTTCTAATAGCTAAGCAAATATTAAATTTAATCCCTAGCCCCTAAGTATTATATATAAATTAGATCTATTAGATAAAGGCCTTAAGTATTTATTAATAACCCTAATATTACTAATATTAGCCCCTTTAAAGTTTAAAATAGCTATAATTATAATAATATTAACTTAATATATAACTAAGCCTAAATTATAAATTACCTTACTTATAATATTAATAGATATAATACTTTAAGTAAAAAAAACTATTATTTATATTAGTAATTTAATATTTATCTTATTAATTATATATATAATTATTATAATTATTATTATATAAACTCTTACTTTAACCTTTATTAGGGTTATAAAGATTAATATAATTAATATAATTAATATTATTTATTATCTTAAAGTAAGACTAAGTAAGTAATAAATATATATTAATAATATTATCTCTATTTATATAATCCTAGTTAGCTTAAAAGTTAAGCTTAAAGAAGTAAAAAGTACTATAAGTAATCTTTAATAGCTTTTTTTTTTATTTACCTTTATATTTCTTTTATATTATTTTTATTAAATACTTTACTTTTAATATTATTAAGATAGATTTTAATTAACTTTATAATTATTACTTTATTAATTACTAGCTATTATTATTTTAAGCTATACTTAAAATATATTTTATATTATATAAATTACTAGCTTATTTTTATTTTTATTTATTTCTTTTTATTACTTTAAGTATTAAAAGGTAAAAAAGTACTCTTAGATAATTATAATCTTTAAGTTAAAAATCTTTTAATATATTTTAATTAATAATTTATATTTATTATTTTAAGCCTAATACCTTAATATTTAACTTATTTAATCGCTATATAAGTTTATTTATTAGCTTATAAATAGTTTTATTTTCTTTAATATAAATATTTTAAATTATTTTTATAATAATAAACTTAGATATAATAATAAGCTATATACTTAAAGATATCTTAGGTATTTTTATTAAATACTTAAATAAAAAATATTAAAGGCCTTTATAATTTATTTACCCCTCTTAAACTAATAATAGCTATATACTTAATTCTAATTACTTATTATTTTAAATTTTACCTTAGGGCTTATTTACCTTATTAGAGTTAGCGCGCTTTATCTTTTTCTAAGATATTAAAAGAGTAAATAAAATATTAAGTATATAAGGTTCCTTTTTAAAGTAAATCTAAGGCTAATTAAGATAGCCTTTTTTATTTACTAAATATAAAATAACTTACTTAGTTATTAATATTACTTAATAGCCTTAAATTATTAAAAATAAAATAAGAAATCTCTTTAATTATTTTAAATATTTTTATTTATATATTTCTTTAATAACTTTTTAATTAATAAAATAACTCTAATATATTATATAAGTCCTCTTAATAGGATTATATAAAGTTAGTATAAGCTATACTTATAGATAAAATTTTATATTTAATATATATAATAATATTAAGAAAAGTTAAAAAATATCTAGAGAAGATATAAGCCCTTCATAAGAGGGCTATTAAAAAAAGCTTTATATATCTAAAATAAAAAAGGGTATTAAAAAGAGAGCTTTTATTAAATACTAAGTTATAATTATATAATAATTTTATATCTAAGCGCCTAGATATTTTAATCTAGTAATAACTAATTTAATATTATTATAATTAAGGATATTACTATTAAGCTTTAAACTTATAAATAAGTATATTAATAAATAAGAAATAAAAAATTATATTATAAAAAATATACCCTTTAATTTAATTTATTTTATTTTATTTAAAATAAATTCTTATATATCTTATAGGATTATTATATTTATACCCTTATTTTTTTTTAATAGATATAAAATAATTAATTAATATTAAGAGAGACCTTTAATAATACTCTTTTAATAACCTTAAGCTATTAATAAATAATTAGGCTTAAATATTTATAAAGCTACTTCTTTTATTAAATAAATTTAAAATATAATTTAATACTTAAAATAAGTAATTTAAGTAATAAAGTTTAAACTTTAGGTATTTAAATATAATTTAAAATTAATATTTATTAACTTATTCTTAGAATTAATAGCCTATAAAATATTATATATATAAGGGCCTAAGAGTTAGACTAAGTAATAATACGTAAATAAGAAATAAAAAATAATACCTTATTATTAATAATACTTCTTTATAGCTAATTTATTTTATAATATATTAACTTTTACTTTCTCGCTTAATTATATCTAACTTAGCTTATAAGACTTTCTTAAGGATTTTAATAATATATAATTAACTTAATTTCTTACTACTTAAAGCTTTTTTATTAAATTATTATAATTTACCTAAGTAATCTTTCTTTCTTAATAGGCTTTATTTAATTTTTAAAAAAGCCTTTTAGATTTATATATTAAGAATTTTTATTTTTATATATTTTTAAAAATATCTTAGGGGAAAAGAAATAAGCCTATAAGATAAAATAACTTAAACTATATATAAGATACTAAAGATAAAATAAACTTAATTTAAGAAATAATAATATATTAATTATATATAAGCTTATTTAAATATATAAATAATTTCTTATTTTTATTAAAATTACCTTACTTATTATATTAAACCCTTTATATAACTTAATATTATTTTTAAAATAATAATTTTTAATAAGCGCTATATACTTATAGCTTTAAAAGCTTTTAGGCGCCTAATTACTAAGACTATCTTATTAATAACCCTAGGCAACCTTATATTAAAATTATAATAAAAATAAGTTTATAAAAATTAAGATAAATAAATAAAAATACCTTAAGTATATAAATTATAAAGAGGGCTATTAGTCTTAATATTTATAAATAAGCCTTAGACTTTAAATTACTTTTATATTATTATATTCTTTAATATACTAGCTAATACCTCTTTTAATAATTAATTAAATAACTAAGCCCTAATTATTTATTATAATAGCTAAAATAATATTTATAGCCTTATAAATAATCTTATTTATATAATTCTTACTAGTAATATTATATAGGTATATTAACTTTTAATACTAGGTTTTATAATATTAATTACTAACTTATAAATAGTTTACTAAGTATACTTTTAAGGAATTAAAATTATATATAATTTATTTATAAACTTAAGATTTATATTAAATTAAGTAATACTATAGTAAATAAGAGACTAAAACCTTTACTTCTTATTATATATATTATTAACTTAATTTTTAAGAGCTAAGATACTTATTATAAGCTTTTTTAATTAATATAACGCCTATCCCTTGAAGAGAAATTAATAAGGGAATATAGCTCTTTATATTTTAATAAAGGTCTTAATATAAAATAAAATAAATAAAGTTAAAATTATTAAAGCTTTACTTAATAAAGAAAATAATAGCCTTATCTCTAATAATATATACAAAGTATTAATCTCTAATATTAATTATTAAAATATACCTCTTAAGACTAAGAAAAAAAATATAGCCTTAATAAATATAGTAATATATAGCTATATAGAGTATATTAAAGTTCTCTTAAAATATAAAATAAACCCTTATTGCCTTAGCTTATATTATTAAACTCCGCTTTATTATATAATTACTAAGGACTTTTTAATTATAACTAAGATTTTCTTATAATATAAGGTAGTTATAATTACTAAGATTAGGGAATAAGCTTAGTCTTTAAAAATAGCTAATCTTTTAAAAAGCTATAAAAAGATATATATAATTAGGTATTATTTAAAAGTATTAAAAGGATTAAATTAAAAAGATTAAAATAAATAAAATAAATTAATATTAATAAGAGGCTAAAAATATAAAAATTATTATTTAATAATATAATAATACCTTAAGTTTTTAAAGCTTATAAAACCCTTTAATACCTTATTATTTTTTAAAATCTAAAATTCTCTTAAGCTATTCTTAGCTAGTTATTTCTTTTAATAATTTTCTAAGAGTTTTTAATTTATTATATATATTTAAATTAAAGAGATTAATTTTATTTTCTTTATAAGTTTATTATATTTACTTTTATTTATAAATTATAGTTTTTATTTTTAACTTAATACTTATATATTATATATAGTTATTAAGTATAAAATTATATATATAAAGTAATTATATTAATTATATATAAGCTATAATTATTAAAATCTTATTAATATCTTAATTATAAAGTTTATTTTAATAAAACTTTTAACTAAGATTTCTATAAACCTAGTATTAACTTTTAATATTTAATACTTTTAATTAATAAGCTAAGCTTTTATTTATATTATAACTTTTATTTTATTTAGCTATATTTATATTATTAATATAATAAAATACCTAAGGTAGTTTTATAAGTTTTAATATTATTTTTTTAATTTAGTATTTATTATAAAAAGGTTAATAATTTATTATATAACTTAGCCTTAAGTTACCTCCCTTAAAGCATAGTATAAATACTTATAGGCTCTTAGCTAAGATAACTTATTAAGCTATATAAAAATATAAGCTTATAATACTTATAAGAAGTTTATTAATAAAAAAGTAAGTAAAGACTTTAAGATAAATATATCTTATTTAAAAAAAGTCTTAATAAGGTTTCTTAACTTAATAAGTTTAATAATATTTTATATTTATACCTAGTAATAAGAAAAGCTTAAAAATAATTATTATTAAAAACTTAGTTATAAGATATAACTTATATTACTATAAAAAGGCTAGGTTAATAATCTTATATAAATACTATTACTAATCTTACTTAGCTTCCCTTAATTAAATAAGTTAAATATTTTAAGATTTCTTACCTTAATAAGAGCTAAATAAATAATAATTAATTAAAATATTTTATACCTTAAGGCTAATAACCTAGTAATATATAACTCCTCTAATAACTAAGTATATAACTTCTTATAGTTATTTCTAAGCCTTTAAGAGGTTAATCTAAGTATAAAAGCTAATAAACTAACTAATAATTAAAAGCTATTACTTAGGAAGTTTTAATAATTAAACCTTTATTAAGTTACTTTTAGTTATATATAAACTTCTAAAAATAAACTTATTAACTTTATTATATAATATTAGCTAAATAAGCTTATTTTTTAAAATATTATAATATATAATAACTCTTAAGAATTATTTTTTAACTAAGTCTATAACCTCCTTAATAAGTTTATATAATTATTAAAATATATTATAAGTACTAAGACTTATATTAAATTAGCCTAAGTAGCTTTTATATATAAATACTAGCTTTTTTATATAGCTTATACCTTTTAGCCCTAAGTTTACCTTACCTTTATTATAAGATAAAAAGAAATATATTAAAATTATTATTAAAATATATTAAAATAAAATTTAATTATTATTCTAATATTATATAACTTATTTAATATAAGTAACTTTTTTTTATTTTCTTTCTTACCTTAAATAATAATTATATAAAATATTAATATTTATAATAAAAGAAAATATAATTATTAAGATATAATAATATTAAACTCCTTTTATATTATTATCTCTAGTAATATAATTAAAATTATATAATTATATTTATTATATCTTTTAAATTATTTTAAATTTATTTTATATAATATTAAGTCTTATTTTAACTTTAAGCTTTTAGTTTATTTATACCTATTATTATACTTAATATCTTTATATTAACTTAATATATATATTTATCTTTTTTTATTACTTAACTCTTTACTTTACTTTTTCTTTTAAGAACTTATATTATTATTATTTAATATTAAATTAATAATAATAATATCCTTAGGGATAATAAAGCTATTATTACTTAAGGGTATATTAATAACTTAAAGGCCTTTAGAGATAATATTTTTCTTAATTATATAAAGTATTTTATCTTAGTATAAGAGGTATAAAAGCTATTTCTATAAGAAAAAGTTAAGAAGATATAATTAAAGCTAGCCTTTAACCTCTATAATACGCTTATTAATATTATCTTTATTATTTATATTATTTTTATTATTTTTATTATTTTTATTATTACTAAGGTTAAAGAAATTATCTAAGACTCTTATTTTAAAAATATATATCTTATAAAAGAAATAGCTAATAAGAGTTACTCTTATAATCTTATAAGTAAAGTAAACTATTAGCCTCTCCTCTTAGTATATAATATATATATCCCTATAGAATTATTTTAAAAGGTATTTACCCTTAAGAGATTTACCTATAATATAATAATTATAAAAAAGCTATAAATAGTTATTAATATAAAGAGATTAATAATATTTAGGGAAATATACTAAGGGTAAATATCTAATATAATACTTTAGGCTTAATTATAAGATATAATAATATTAACTATACTTAGCTCTAAGTATATATTTTTTATTAATCTTAGTAAATAATATCTCTTTAGACTTTCTTTAAAAAGTAAATAAATAAAAAAGAAATAATAAAATAAATAATAAAAGAGGTAAATAAGAGGTAAATAAGAAATAAAAAAATAAATTAAGATAAAAAAAAAAATTAAAATAAAAAAAACATAATAACTTTATATATAATAAGAACTAGTTATTTAATAAAGCTACTTATAAGTTATATATTTATTAAATATTTAAGGACTTAGAGGTATCTAAAAGTAATATTTTATTTTTTATTTTATTAAAGTATTTTATTATTTAATAAGTCTAACTCGCTTATTAAATAATAATATTTATTATTATAAGTTTTAGCCTAAGTTAATAACCTAGCTATATTATATAAATTATTAATAAATAGTATTACTAATAAGAATTATAAAAAAAAACTATAACCTTTAAATTATAACTTTGTTTTTTATTATATAATTCTTTTATTACTTAGCCCTTTATTACTAAGTAATTAATAATAATATTTAAATTTACTTTAAGTTTAATAATAAGTATATTAATAATATCTATAAGGCGCTACTTATAGTTTTTAATAAGCTCTTATCTTAAAATTAAATCTAAATTATAATATAAAATTAAAGCTTTTATAAAATAAAAAGCTATATTATAATAAATTAAGTAAGTTTATTAATTTATATTATAAGCTTTTAATAAGGTACTTAACTATAAGGAGTTACTTAATAGCTAATAAGGTACTAAAAGGAGCTATATTATTAAGCTTATATTAAAATATTATATATATATATTAAAATAATATAACTAAGTAAAGATCTAAGTCCTTTTAAAGAACTTAAGTAATAATACCTAATAATTATAAAAGATAGTTATAAGAGGCTTATTATCTAAGATATATCTTATTTATTAATACCTTTATAATAAAGAAATAACTATAAAAAAAGTTATTACTTATTATATTATAAGTAAGGAAAAATATTTCTAAGAGAGTTATAATTAATATATAAAGCCTAACTATCTTTTTAATACTTATTTTTCCTTATAATATAATAATACTTATTTTAATTATATCTTATAAGGCTATTAAACCTTATATATAATAGTTAAGCAAGGAGTTTAAAGTATTAATCTTACTTTAAGTAATATAAATTATTATTTATAATAGCGCTACTATTATTATTAAACCCGTAATTAAATAAATTACTTAATTAATTATATTTAATTAAATCTTACCTCTCTTTTAGGCTAATACTTTATATTATTTTTATTTAAGAATTACTTATATTATATAATATTACCTCTATTAATTCTAAGGTATATTTTAATAAAATATATTATAGAATATTATAAATATACTTATATATATATAATAGCTTTAGTTTAATAGCTATAAACCTATTAATATAAGTATAATATTTCTTATAGGATATCTAAATTAAGGGCATTAATTATAGCAATAAGTATATATTAACTAGCTATAAAATAATAAGCGCTATCGCGTTATACTTATAGACTTTAATTATATTACTTTTTATTTTTATTTTAAATATAAGGAGCTCTCTAAGATATTTAAAAAAAAATAATAATAAAAAGATCTTAAGAGCTATAATTAAAAACATTTCTTAATAAGCTACTTATAGCTAATATAGTAATAATACTTAATTTATTATTAAATACTTTATTACCTTATTTAATTAAGTAAGTAATTATAATTAAAAGCCCTAGTAATTTATATATATAAAATAACTTAGTTAGGGTAAGAATATATATATATATTAATAATTATAGTATTGTAAAGTAAAGAATATTAATAAAAAAATTAAAAAAAATATAAATATATTTAAGCTATTAATATAATATTAAAATCTTAATTTTAATTATATTTAATTTCTTTATTATAATAACTAGCTATTTTATTATAATTAAATTAAGCCTAACTAGCTAAATATATCTTAACTAAGTTACCTTATAAATTATATTCTTAAAGGGAGCATAAAGTAATTTAAAGCTATATCCCTTATAGTCCTTTAATTTTATTTTTTATATCTTTTTATTTATTAAGATTAATAAACTAAGACTATACTCCTAGGTACTTAATTATAATAATTAAAGAAAAAATTAATTCCTAAGGTTTAGTCTTATAAAAGTTATAATAATTATAAATATTTTTATTTACCCCCGCTTTATAATACTTATATAAATAAAAACTTTTATATATAATTCTAAGACTATATTAAGTAATAATAAGTAAAAATTAAGGCTTATCTTATTAATAAAACTTAATTAGGTATTATATACTTTTAAGTATATTATTACTTATACTAAGTAAAATAATAAAAGAAAAGGTATAATAACTTTAGATTAAAAAGTAAAAAATATAAAAGTAATATATTATAACCTTAAGAAATCTCTCTTATTTATAAATAAGGTAAAGTAATAAAATATATAATCTAAGTAACTTATATTAATAATTCAATTAAATTAAGAAAAAGAAAAATTAAATTAAGGTAATTATTTATATAAAAGGCCCTTATATAATAAAAGTTAAGTAATATATATATATTATTATTATTACTATATATAGTAATAGCTAAGCGCTAATAGCTAAAAGAATTTTACTTCTTAAATAAATAATAACTTATATTTATAATAAGATTATAGTAATTAATAATAATATAATAATATATCTTATATTACTTAGGTATAAGTATAAGTAATTAAGTTATTAAGGGGCTTAATATTAAATAATTTAACTAAATCTCTAATAAATATATTAAAGCTTAGTAATATAATATATATAATATTAAAGGGTATATAATTTATTACTATTTTTATCTTAGTAGTATTAAGTATAAATATTCTATTAAAGCTTAGTATTATAATAAAATTAATATTAAAATAATTAATAATCCCTATTAAATATAAATTATACTTTAATATAATATATTTTAATATATAAATATTTCTAGGTATTATTTATATTTCCTAAGACTAAAAAGTAAAAAAATAATAAAAATATCTAGCTACTTTTATAGGTTTTATTATCCTAGACTAGTAATTTTATAATATTATCTTGTTATTATTTTCTTTATTCCTTATAGTAAGTACTTCTCTTAATAGCTCTAAGTTTATAAATATCATAGTCTCGTATTAAAATATATTTGCTTAAAGGATTTTTTCCTTTTTTATAGCTTAATATATTAATTATTCCCGTAATAATTAGCGTTTTACTAAATTTTATATATTTTAGTTATTAATAAGTTTTATTTTCTTTTTTAAAGAGTATACTTAATACTTATTTTATTATTTAAAATATTAATAATTAACTAAAAGGCTTAAAACTCTAAATTTATTTTTATTTATATAATATATTTTTTACTTTTTATATATTATTTTTCTATTTATATATAATTAATATATACCTTATTAATATATTTACTAGTAGTTTTATAGCTTTAATATTATATATAATAAAATTAAACTTAAGATATATTTTAATACTTATTATAAATATAATAAATATATATAACTAGTCTTTATTTTATAAAAAGATAAGTCTTAATAATATAATTAAGATAATATTAGAGATAAAAGGTAAAGTTAATATTACTACTTAACTTTAACTTACCAAAGCCTCTATAATACTTTAGCGAGAAGAGTTTTATATAGCCTAAGAGCTATATAATTAGCCAAAGTATTACTAATCTATCGCTAATAACTAGCCTTTACCTAGGTTCTCTTATAATTACTCCCTCTCCTAAGAGCTTAGTCTTATAAGCTTATTTAGCTAATTAGGCTACTTCCTTTATCTAATATTAAAGAATATCTATCTTATATAATCTTTTAATATATTATAGGCTTTAATACTTTTTTATAATGCGTCGCTAATTATTTATTATTCCCTTTATATTTCTTTTTATAATATTTATAATTTTTATTATAATTTATATTATTTATTATTATAATTAGCTAATTACTATTATATTAATAATTACTTTATGCTATTAATTATTTATTATTAGTAATATAAATATAGCTATTATTACTATAACTAAGGTTTTTCTTTTTTATAATAATTTTTTTTTTTTTATTTTTTTTTTTCTCTTAATAATAAATTTCTTACTTATTATTATTTTTTCTCTATAACCTTTATAATTACTGCGCCTTATTTTTTATATTATATATACCTTTCTTACTTATATTTTTATATATTTTTATTATTATAGAGCTTTTAGTAATATCTCTCTTAATTACTTATTTCTCTATATTTATTAAATTTAAATATAATAATAATAAAAGATTTTAATAAATAAATAAAAATAAAGTCTTATATATATATTACTTAGAATACCTTAATAAAAACCTTTATATCCCTTATATTATTAATACTTCGCCGAGTTATTACTTACTCTATAGCTATAATAAAAAGAGATATAACTTTATAAGTTCTACCCTTATATCTTATTATCTTTCTCTAAGTTATTACTTATATTTTATAGATCTCTTATAAGCTTTAAGGAGTAACTTAGTACTTTTATAATATTATTTATAATATCCTTAATATTATTTTCACTAAGCTTATAGAGGTTATTTACCTCTAACTTTAATATATTAATTATATTATCTATAATATAATATATACTTAGCGAAAAATCGCTAAATATCTTCTAAATCTTATACTATAAACTTCTAAGTCTAAGATTTAAATATCTTATATCTAGACTTAAGAGCTTACTTTTAACTAAGAAATCTTATTTTTCTTTTACTTTTAATAAATAAGTTTATTTTTTTATTTTTTTATTAATATATTAGCTAACTCTCTTTAAATAAGCTAAGGCTAAGATAACCTTAATTAAGATAATTAATTATTTTATTACTATTACTCTTATTTACTTTTATAATAATAATCTTATTATATAATTAGCTAAGGTAATTAATTACTTAAATAGCTATAAAAACTTACTAAGAATTAATATAGAGAAAAAAAGTAATATTATTATAATTTTAAGTAATCTCTAAGATTTATATAATATCACTAAAAAGGCTATTATAAATAATAAGCTTATCCCTATTTATTTTATCTCTTTTATTAGCTAATATCCCTATCTACGAGGGCCTATTAAGCCTATAGCGACTCTTAGTAGTTATAAGCGCGCCTATTTTATTATTAAAAACGCTAAAGATACTAAGGAGGAGGTTATTAAATCGCCGAGTATTCGCTAAAGTAAATACTACTAAGCTATTAAGTCTAAGCCTATAACTAATATCTTTAATAGGTATTTCTCCCGTAATAATCCCTAGGTTATAATAATACTTTTTTATTTAATTACTAAGTTTTTAGCTATTATTTTATTTTAATTTTCTCTCTTTTATAATTCCCTTCTCTAAGTTTAACCTTAATATACCTATTTTATATTTATATTATAATACTTTAGCGAGCTATTACCTAGCTTTTTAATTATTAATTTAATATAATTTAATTTTATTTAAGTTTTTATTTTTCTATACTTAGTTTAATAAGATACTTTTTATTATATTTTTAGCGTATTATTAGCTATATCTTATCTTATTTTTTATAGTCTTTCCTTATAATCTTAAGGTATTTTTTTATTATTACCTTTATATTTTCTAAGTACTCTTAGGGCTCTTATATATTATATTCTATAGGCTAGCCTTTTTATTTAATAAAATAAAAAGCTTTATTTTTTACCTTTTTATAAGATATTATTTCTTTTATTTCCTACTTATTAGGCTTATCTTTAAGCTTAGGTTAATCTTATATAATATTACTAATTATTTTATAATTATTTTATAGTTTAATAAGAGAAATATAAAATATATTATATATATATTAATACTTTTCTAATAGCTCTAAGGTATAAGCTTATTCTCTATATCTTTTAAGGACTTTTACTCTTATAAATCATAGGGCTAGCTTTAAGTATTTAAATTACTAATTTTTTATTAATACTTTAATAATTTATCCCTAATAATAGGTTTATAATATATACTTAGAGTTATAATACTTTACTTATAACTCTAAGGCTTTTTCCTAGTATTTTTATACTTAGGCCTTAATATAGCTAAGTATTATTAAGCGCTTAGCTATATCTTATATATTTATTTCTATCTTTATTAAGATATATTTTATATATTATAAGTAATATCTAAAGAGTACCTTTATTAATAAGATTTTAATAATTAAATACTTATTATTATTATAAATAAAGGTAATATCTAGGAGCTATATCGCCTACCTCTTAGGTAAATCTCTTATATATACCCTTAAATATTTCTTAAGTATTTAATATATTTTTTTTATTTAGCTATTTATTTATAAGTAATATATAATAAAAAATTAATAATAAATTACTTATTTTTTTATTAAATCTATTTAGAATTTATTAATAATTAATTTATCTCTATTATTAATAATTCCTTTTAAGGTATTAAAATAGCTTTTTATATACTTATATAGGAGGGCTATAAGCTCTATGGCCTTAAGCTTCTTTATAGTTAAAATAAATATTATAAACTTAGTTATCTTATATATAATAACTAAGATTATATTATAATTATTACTATTACTCTAAGTACTTAATAAGAGCCTTATAATAAAATTAAGATTAATTTCTTAGAAAGGGTATAATAATAATAATAAAGACTAGAGTTTATTATAAGGCCTATGCCTTAAAACTCTAATGCCTTAGTATACTAGGTAGCTTTTAATATATACTTATATATTTTTTATAATACTTTACTAATAGAATTTCCTTATAATAAGGTTAATAATCTTCTATATACTTATATAGCCTACTCTAGGATTATTATAATATCACTAAAGGATTTTTACTCTTATAGCGCTTTAATCTAAGATAATTAATTATCCTTTATAATATAATAGACCTTAAAGATTATTTAAATAATCTTTATATTTATTAGCGGTTTTATAAACCTTTTCTAAGAGTTCTTAATATAATTAATCTTAGCTTTATAATTCCTTAATTAATACCTTAAACTTTTTTAAAGGTTATAAAAAAAGTATTATTTTGCCCTCTATAAGTTCTCTTATAATAAGGCATAAGATATATTACTTTAAAATAATAACCTTAGTTATAATTAAGTCCCTAGAGGCTTATTAAGAGTCCTTTACTTACTTAGCGATTTATAAGGCTTTTACCCTCTTTATTTTTATTTATTTATATTAAGTTATAATAATAGATATTATATAATAAGTAATACTTTTTAGCTTATACTTATAAGAGGGGGGGGGACCCCTTATTATAACTTATATTATATATATATATATAATTAATATATTAATTTTCCTTTTTAATATAATAATATATTATTAAATAGGCTCTAATAGTTTATATATAAGCTCTAACTTTTTTATTAATATAAATAAGATATCTTAATATAAGATTTCTCCCTTTATATAATTTAATCTCCTTAAGAGCCTATTTACTAGGTTTTTTATATTAGGCCTATACTTAATATTAAAATTAAAGGCTAATAATTAATAAACCTAGCGAGTAAGCTAGCCTTATAGATCCTTAGCTAAAGCCTTAATAACCCCTATAAGAGCCTAATAATTTATTAAGATTAAGAATTTCTCTAAGAGTCCTTATAGATAATAAGACTAATATTTAAGGCTTTTAATAATAGCTAAGAGCTCTTATTATCTTATAGCCTATTATTATTCTTAGTTATATAACTTCTATAACTAATAAGTAATAAGTTACTATTAAGTATTAATTATTTAAGTTAAAATACTTAAAATAGCTTTAGCTAAAGTATTTATTTTAATTCTTATAGGGAGTAATAAGTCTTAGTATTAGAAAATAATTATAAAATAAAAGGCCTATTTAAGTTATTAAAAAGCCTAATTTATATTAATAGTTTAAATAAACTCGCTAAGTTTTTTCTTATTTTTATTTCTTTTTAGTAAAAAGGTAATAAGGCTAATAATCGCTAAGTAATATATAATAAACTTATAGTAAAAGTTATAAAAGCCTAAGAAGACCTATATATCTCTAAAGCTTTTAAGGGCCTATTACTTAGAGATAGAGGTAATATATATAGGGTTTATTTTTATTTTTTCTTAAGTAATAATATACCTAAGAAACTTAATGCTTTACTTATAAAACTTATACTTAGATAGCTTACTATATAGTTATATTTTAGCGAGCTTTTAGAGAACCTCTCTAAGGTATTTTATATATTTTTTTCTTATCTATAAGTAAATTAAAATATTATTTATATAAGATATATAATATATATCTAATATATTAGTAAGGGATTAATAAATATATATTTAAAATATAATAAAGGTATTAATTAGCTTAAATAATATAATAATATATTAAAAGTACTTATATTTTATATAAAAAGTAATTTTTTATTAATTTTTTTTAATAACCCTTATTTAATAATATATATTATAAATATTAATCTTAGAGATTTATTATACTTTAAAAAGCTAATCTAAGAGGTCTTTAATAAGAAGAAATAAATATTAATTCTTAATAATAACCTTATTAAGCCCGCGATAATTTATATATAAATATATCTCTTTATTTTTCTTAGGTATAAAAAGTATTAATATATTTACTTTGCTTATTAAGTATTTAATATATCTATTTATTAAGTTCTTAGCGATATATTCCTAAAGAGTAATATATTATATCTTATTTATAAGGTATAAAGGCCTATATAATAGCTTATTTCCTAATATAAGATTAATTTTATAAATTACCTCTAGTAAGATTAATATCCCCTTAGTTACCTTTTTATTAAAAAAGCCCTTAAGGCCTTTAAGTTCTAAGGGAAAAATAAAAAGATCTCTTAGCTCTTTATTTAATAATTTACTAAGTGCTATAAGACTTTTCTCTTAAGGAGTAAAAATAATTATAATATAAAATATATATATAGCCTCTTTATTCTTAATAATATCTTAGAGAAAGGACTTTAGATCTATAAGGGTAATTTCTTAGTAATACTATAAGTTAATAATATAATTAATAATAATACTCTCTTAGCCTATAAAGTAATATAATAAGATTATATTATATTTCTTTAAGCCTATATTAAACCTTATAAATACTTATTATATTTTTTATAACTTATTATTATTATTAATAAAAAAGAATATAAGTTAATAGGTATTCCTAGGGTTTATTTTATCCCCTTAAAAAGACTCTAGCCCTAATATAATATAATTAATTATTAATCTAAGTCTAAGCCTCTTTATAAGGTTTATATTAATTAAATTAATCTTAGACCTTATATCTAAGAATATATTAAGCTTTTTTTTAATAAGCTCTTAGAGGATTAATCCTTTTATCTTAGTTATTTTTCTTATAGGTATTTACTTAATAAGAGTTATAAATAAAGGGTTAAGCTCTTTCTTTATTTATTTTAATTTTCTAAGTTATTTAACTTTTTAGCTTAAATATAATTAATCTTCGCTAAGAAATTATTCTTTCTTAAGGGGGTCTAATTTATATTACTTTACTTTTTTAATAAATAATCTAGGGATATATATCTTATCTAGTTATAATTATAATACTTAAATATTAATAGTTTATTGCCGGCTTATAAGTAATATGCCTATAATATAGGTATACTTAATTAACTATAAATTCTTTAATAGGGTTTTAAACCTCCCTATAAAAGTAGCCCTAAGAATAAGTTTCTTTTATAGCTCCCCTTATAGCCTTTATAATAAGGAGAATAATATCTCTTCGCTAAAGGCTTAAAAATATCTAGCTTATATTTCTACTTAGCCTTATTATTAGTTTAAAACTAATTCTAAATATATTTAGCTTTATTAATAATATCTCTTATTTTCTTAAGGGAATATTTAATTTACTTAAATTCCCTTTTAATTTTAAGTATAAAATAATAAAAATAATAATAAGTAATACCTTTATTTTCTTTTTACTTTATTAATAATATATTATAAAAGGTATATTATTGCATAAAATATTATAAGGGAGATTTTTCTTTCTCTTATATAATAACTATAAGTTAATCTTATATTTATTATTTTTATAATTTAGGGTTAATATATTATCTTTATATAAATATAAGGTATTCCTCTTATAAAGGGAGGTCTATTAATAAGCTATTAATATATATTTTTTACTCTATCTAAAGGGCATAGCTTAGCTTTATTATAAACTATTTAATTTATTACTTAGCTATAATATTAAGTCTTAGCTAATTACTTATTTTAATAACTTTAATCTAATTATTAATCTTAATTATATTAGTATATTTAGCTAAGAGCTTATAGTTATATATAAGTAGCTTCTTATAGTCCTTATAAAAAGTAAGCACTAACCTATTAATAAGCTTTATTAATATCTAGTTTTATTTAATTAATTTATCTAAGATCTCTTATTATTATTCTTATTTAGCTTATTAATAGTATTATTGCTCTTTTCTTTATAATCTCCTTAATTTCCCTAAGAATAAAAAATCTAAAAAAGACCTAAGTAATAAGCTTACCTTTTTTTAATATTATATTAATAAGGTAAACCCTTAATAAGGCATTATAATTAAGATATAATCTCTTAATTATTATTATTCTTCGCCTAAGAGATAAGTAATCTCTTTTAATAAATACCCTTTATACTCGCATAGAGATATTAAAAAGATTTCTTATATAGGGGTATCTTATTATTCCTTATTTTCTTAGATTAATTATTTAAGCTCTTTTAATTTAATATAACCTAAGACCCTTAGTCCTAAGGTTATATTATTAAGTAATATTATAATTTGCCTCCCTTATTATAACCTAATTAGATTATATTTACTATCTTAATACTAAGCTATTAGCTATAATATAATAGGGGTACTTTTATATAACTTATTTATCTTAATAATATATTAATCTTCTATAAAGGTAGAAATTAAAGAATTATAAGAAAGTAGGTCTTAATAATATAATTAAAATAATATTAAAGATAAAAGGTAAGGTTAATATTATTACTTAACTTTAATTTATTAAAGCTTTTATAATACTTCGGCGAGAAGAGTTTTATATAGCCTAAGAGCTATATAACTAGCTAAAGTATTACCGATTTATCGCTAATAACTAGCCTTTACCTAGGTTCTCTTATATATTTAAACCCTTTATTAAGGTATATATATTTATATTTAATTAATAAGTTATAATAAATATAAGATAGGCTTTTATTTCTTTAGCCTAAAAAATACTAGCTTTAAGTAACTTTTTATCCTTTAGGCTAGTTTAACTAGCTAATACCTATACAGAGCTAATAATTAATAGGATATAATATAATTAATAAGCTAATATAATTTAAATAATATATTAAAATAAGTAGCTAAGATAGATATAAATTAAGTAATAATCCTTAAGAGAAAAGAAAATAAATCTTAATAAAATTTCCTTAATATTATTTCCTTAAGTACTTAATATAAGGCTTAAGGTATAATTATTTTTCTTAATAAAGATAACTTATAGAGATATCCTTTAAAAAGTACTAAAGGTATAAAAAATATATCCTTAGGACTAGGTTTTAATATAAATAAGGTATTTTTTATTAATTTAGTTATAGATATAGTATTTTAATTTAATCTTTTAATAGATATAGTATTTTTTCTTAATTTAGTTATAAATATAATATTTTAACTTAATCTTTTAATAAATATAGTATTTTTACTTAATATCTTAATAGATATAATATTTTAATTTAATCTTATAATAAATATAATACTTTTTATTAATTTAGTTATAAATATAGTATTTTAACTTAATCTTTTAATAAATATAATATTTTTACTTAATCTTTTAATTAATAAAGTATTTATAATATATATTAAATAGTCTTAGTACCTTATTAATAGAAATATTAAGATTATTTATTTAGTCTAAGGTAATATAAGTATTTATTCTTAGGGTTAGTTTAAATAAGTAAGAATCTTTTTTTATCCTAAGTAGCTTAGATTAATAACTAGTAATAATATAATAAGTATAATTATAATATTAAATTATCTTAAGTAATTAAGTATTACTTCTTATAATAGCTAAGATATAAGCCTAGTAATCTTATAAGATATTAGCTTTTTAATATAAAGTAATATTATAAAAGGACTTAAAGGCTATATTAAGTAGCTTATTACTTTATTATTTCTCTTTAATATAATTTACCTTAACTTACCTTTTATTATTAATATTTAAGAAATCTTATTTATATTTTAAATACTTTTTTTTATTTAAAATAACTAAGTTAAATAATCTTATTATAATAACTTATTTAAAGCCTTTAAAGCCTAAGGATAAATTAGCTAGTAATTTTAATATAAAAGAAATATACTTTAATTTTTTATATATATAAATAAGCTAATCTTATTCTAAGCGATAAATAATATATTATTAACTTAATTAATATTATTTAATATATTTTAGTATTAAATAAAGTATAATAAAATATATATTAATTATAAAGGCAGGGGTAAGCTTTTTATATATTACTAAGATTAACTTACTTATAGTATTTAAGTAATATATTTACTTTTAAATAATAAGATATATAAAATATAATAATAATTAAAACTTATTATTAATAAATATAATAAAAATAAAATAAGCTAAGTATATATTAAATTACTTTTATTAAAATTATTATTAATCTTAACTTAATATAATTTATTACTTTTAGAATTTAATTAATAATAATAAGTTATATTAAATTCTTTTAAGAAACTAAGAAAGAATTCTTAATATAAGTATAAGGACTAATATCTAAGCTATTAATATTAATATATATATTCTTAATATATTATATAGCTACTAATTATAAGTTTAATAAATAAGTATTTATAAGCTAAGGTTATTAATATAAATCTTAGCTTTATTTAGTTTAATTAGTTAATCTTACTTATAAAATCTTATTATTATTTATATATTAAGACTAATTTAAAATACTCCTTAATTATAAGTTTAAAATAAATAATTTTAAGGTATTATAAATATTTAAATATCTATTTAGCTTTATACTTATTTATAATATAATTATAAGCTTTAAAGACTAATTATTTATACTTAAAAAAGCCTTTAAGTAAGTTTTTTTTTATATATTAATATTAATATTAATATAATACTTATTATAAATATATAAAACCTAGGAGTTATATTAAGATCTAAGATAATATATACTTACTTACTAGTAATAATAATATAATTATAGGTATTAGTATTTTTTATTAATTAAAACTTATAATTAAAGCAGCTAATAAGATTAATCGCCTTATTATTATTACCCCTAACTTTATATTAATACTTATAAATATAAGCTTTATTAATATTATAAAAACTAAAAAGAAAATTCTTATAAGCCCTTAGCTAAAATACTTATATTATAAGTTATTAAGAGATTAAAATTATTTTTTTTTCTATAAAGGTATTAAAGAAATCTTATTAAGATTATTAAAAAAACTAAGATATATTATTAATAAGGTATATATCCTTTTAGCTAAGGTTAAAAAAGACCTTTTTAATAAAAAGATTTATAGTTATTAAGATATATATAATTCTATCCCTCCTAGGATAATTAATAGGTATAATATAATTAATAAAAACTTAAATACTTTATATATATAAAAAAGTTAGAAAATATAGCTAATTAAAGATACTTAATATAGCTAACTTATAATATTTATTTCTAATTAAATAATAATTTTATTATATTTTTATTAAATTTTAATTTATTTAATTAGTTTTATTTAATTTTTTTAATTATAAAAAGTTAGCTATATTAATACTTAATTTATTATACTTATAGTATAATTAAAAAGTACTTAGTACTTATATAGTTAATAAGTCCTTTATACCCTAGGGTTTTTTAATTAAAAGCTCTAATTATATTACTAAGTTAAAGAGATTATATAAGATATAATAATATAAAATAATTATAAACTTATAATTATATAAAGGCTATATCCTTTCTTAGCCCTAAAAGAATTATTAAATCCTTTTTATATTATATATATATAAATTATATATTAATATAAAAAAAGTAATTAATAGTAATTAAAAAAGTAATTAAGCCAAGTCTTATAAATTAAGCCCTTAGTAGCTATATAAGCCCCTAAATATAATAATATTACTTTTATATAATAGCTTAATTAAATAATATATAATATAATAAGACTAAAGTTATTATTATTAAATATAAGGGCTAAATAATATATATTTATAAAAAATTAACTTTTATAATTTTATAATAATAAATTATTTTTATAATATAAATATATTATATTTATTAATTAAGGTTAATAAAAACTAATTCTTAGCCTTAATATTAAAGCCTTAGTAATATATAAAAAATAAATTACTTAAAGACCTTTTAATACTTAAGCGGGAAAGTTATATTAAACTATATAATAAGATATTTAAAAAAGCTAAAAAAAGATTAAATAAAAAAGAGATAAAAAAATTATAAGACTTAGAGACTAAACCTAAATATATAATAAAAATAAAAAAGCTATAATATAAATAATATAATAAAATAAAAAGTAATATATTATAAAGTTTTACTAAAGCTATATATTATAATTTATATTATAATAAATTTTTTTATAATTAAAGAAATAAAATACTTACTTAACTTATATAGCTAATATAATTAATAACTACTTATATATTATAAGTATATATTTATTAATAGCTATATAAGCTTTACTAGCTAGTTATAAGTTAACTAAGTACTAGGCTTTAATTTACTAAAAATTAACTTAATTAATTCAAATCTTTATTAATACTTTTATTAATATAAGGGTTAAATAGGTTTAAATAAATACCCTTAAATTTAATTAAGATATATAATAAAAGATATAAGAATTATTATAAATAAGAGATATAAATAATAAAAAGAAAGTAAAAGAAGTAAAATATTACTTATTTATAATAATAATAAGATATAAAGTTCTTTTATTCTCTGCCTCTTAAAATAAGATTTCTTTATACTTACTAAATTATAATATAAGCTAATATATACTAGTATAATTTAAAGACTTAATTAACCCTTTTTTTACTTTTTTATACTTTTTTATTAAGTCTCTTACTATTACTCCTCCTTATATTTTATATAATAATTTAATATTATTTTACTACCTTTACTAAGCGCTTAAGTTTCTTAATAATAATATAATTTAATAATAAGCTATAATTATTTTAGGTAAGTTTAAGTTAATTAAGAAATATTTTATTAGATATTATTTACTTATAATATTAAGTACTTTTAAGCTTTATATTATTATTTTTACTATTATTATTACTATTTATATTATTATTATTATTATTATTATTATTATTATTATTATTATTATTATTATTATTATTATTATTATTATTATTATTATTATTATTATTATTATTATTATTATTATTATTATTATTATTATTATTATT